>ARYC01010494.1:0-10728 GCA_000711775.1 Oxytricha trifallax | reverse complement strand
AAAGCAAAGTATAAAAACTTAGATTCGAATAATGTTTATAAGCACGTTCACGTTCACCATCAAAAACAGCAAATGATAAAAAAGTCAAATTACCAACACATGTGTAGCTGCAACAAAATATATAAATGTAGGAAAGATTTATTTAAGCATTAAAGGAACAAATAACTTGAAGACACTTAATATCATGCAGTTGTTGGAGATGTCACTTAAAACTCCATATGGAATGATTTGGAATCACTAATACTGAAACTAAACAATGAAAAGTACTTTGATAGAGTGATGTGTGATCCAACCCACCCTGACACAGCTCTAAATCTTCCGTATAATACAATGACAGAAGAATAGATTCTTTCTATGCCAATAGAGCTAATTTAAACAAAAGGATTCTTTTTCATGTGGACAACAAACTCTAAACGGTAGATTTGCGAGAAATTCTTAGAGGGAAGAGGTTATAAAATTGCAACTCATTTATAATGGTATAAGACAGATAATGGCAAGACACTAGTTCATGGGGTTGGGAAATATTTAAGTCACAGTGTGGAGGAATGTATTATCGGCGTTAAAGGAGATAATGCATATTAAAAAAAAGATTCAACTTACAAAAATTGAAGAATGGAATCTTAGACTATAGGAGATAAACTTCACAAAAACCAGTTACGGTATACGAAATGATAGAGCAATTAAGCCCAACGGATGGTTACTTGATATATTTGGAACGTTCATCAACAGGAGACATAGATGGGTATTTCTAGGAAATGAGTCAGGCAAAATGAATAGGGATAACAAGAAAGTTAAATCAAAAGACAATTTTATTATAGGTTCTTGATTCTAATCTACTATATTTTTAAATACTTTAATTAATTAAAACTTTCTCTTTATTTCAAAAATTGAGTTTAGTAAGTTTTTCAGAGGTAAATAATTGAACTTAATAAATCTAAATTTGAATATCGTTTCTTAGATCTGTTTACAAGATGTATTCAATGAATAATGTAATGAAAAGAGTGTCAAGCCCAAGAATTCATGCAAAAATTTAGAAGCAAGGAAGATCTGCATAGCTACCTCGCACAGCAAGTTAAGGAAGGCATAGTAACTAGTCTTAATTATGTGGTCAGTTTCTTTCTGCTACGATGGGAGGTAAGAAAATTATTTTTTAAGAGCAATACTCTGTGAAGAAAAGAAATCATTGAAAATCTAATTGACAGATTTATATGACAATACAATGAATAATCCGAAAGGTCTCGCAGTTTCGCATTGCCTGCTCACTAAGAAACAGTTTTCAATTAAACTACCTGAAAGAATTTATTTCTTTGGCATACTTGCAACAATAAGAGATGATTACTTGAGTGAAATTATTCAAGAATCTTATTAAAAGAGGTACATCATCTCTCTAGAAGACAAGAACAAACAAGGCATCAAGATAAGTGAGGGCTGGCTATTAGAGTTCCAGAATCAGACTTATATATCAAGTATGATTTGGAGCTTAACTCTTTTGAAAAATTTGGAACTGGCATATTCTTTATGTAATAATAGAGCAGACTTCACAGAGAGTGAAAGTCGCAGACAAAGTATGAAGTTAGCAAAGATACTTTATTCAAATATTTAGACTCCAGAGTCAATGAATATAGATGCTGGAGATGGCAGTAAGAGAATAAACTTAGAAGAAGGGAAGTAACAGGAGGACGAAAAGAAAGAGAAGACAGCTCCTACGAAAGAATTTTAAATGTGATTTATATATTCATTAACTTAACTATAAAACTAATTTTTATACATTCACTCTCCCTTCTTTAGCACACTTTTAAGCCAATTATTTATCCATTTCTTCGCTGAACTTTAAATAAAGTCTACTGTATCGATAGATAGGTCATGCATCAAGAGTAAAGCAATAGTTTCATGTAATAGCCTTTTTTAATATGCCCAAGTAAATTAAATTCCATAAAAACTCTATTTAAATGTATTCTGATTATAAAATTCTTCTCTAAATTTTCTTATTAAAAATAATTGTGCCTGCGTCTTCTGGAACATCACTAATTACTTTGTCTAAAATATCAATATCAAAGTTAGAGTTCATAAATGCAAGGATTTGAAAAAAATGTAGGCACTTTCTTGACTTCATTGATGGCGCAAACATCTTATGTTTCAATTCAATTTTACATGAAATTTAGCTCCTTCTATTTTTTTCTTATAATCTAATCGCATTCATCGGAATATAAAGTTAATATTAAGCTAATGAAATTTTTTTCTTCTGTACTATTTTTCCAGTAATGTATACTATCAATTTTATATATAAAATCCATAATATTAGTTGAGATAGAATTTCTATAATAAATATTAAACTTTTCACTTTACTATTCCTGCCTAATTATTAAGTTGTTTTTTTAAAATAATTTTTCTACCTTAGTACTTTTTATGCATTTAAAATATTGAATTTCACTCTTTAGCTTTTTAAATATTACAGTAAGATTTTAACTCATTCTTTACAATAAAATTTATTTAATTTCCTATACTCTAACTAGTATTTATTTACTTAAATCAAGTAATTCAACAGGTTTGTTTATCACAACACTAATTATTTTATTCATTACTAGTTTCTTTAAGTTAGCAACTTACATTTTATATAACTTAATCATTTATTCAAAGCTTTTTAGACTTGTCTTAATTCAATTTAACTTCGATGAAGAAATTAATTTATTCTAGACTACAAGCAGCTCGATGGGTGAGGATTTGTTTTAAATATCTCTTCTCACTTTATCTAAGTCTCCTTATACTTTAGTTATATCTCTTTGCTTCTCTTACTTGACTTTTTATATATAGAACCAGATATTAACTCTAATAGAGAGCCACTAATTTTTTACATTTATAAATATATACTATTTAATGAAATTAATAATTTTAAATAAATTCTACAGTTTCTTATGTCTCATTTCTATTTTAATACAATAATTACTAGAATTATTTTCTTAAAAAGAATGAGTTACTTTAACATCGATTTAAAATTACATTATAATTGTTCCTAAAAGTTAAGCTTAAACCTATAAACTTCTGTATATTTCATCAATAGTTACATATATTTTCAATTTTTTTATCTTTATATCTTATATTGTAAATATAATCATTCAAATTTATAGGCTCAGTATGTATTAATTTATTATAATGCATATTTCTCAAGTATCGATAATGATAGGATGATGATGTTGAATAATTAAAAAAAGGTGAATAAAAAAATTAGAAATAAAAATTTCAAGTATTAAATTAATAATTTATAATTACTTTTAGTATTGTTATTGTGGTCTTTATTTATATTATTGAGTTTGAATCATTCCTTGAGATGATGTCTATTTCCTAAATGTATGACTTTTGATTCTTTTGTGCCTTGGACTTCCTTTGCTAAGGGAGACCTTGGCCTCTGGACCTATGGGCCTATGGGCCTATCATAGTGTGATCCTGATGTTCTTATCCCTTATCATCACTTCTTTAGTACTGAATTTCCTTTTCAGACCCTGACTCAGCCAAGACAAGGCCTTTATCAGGGGTTCCCCTAAGGCATCTCCATTGCCACGACCAGTCAATGCGCCAACCTATGAAAGCTGATTTTTTATATTCTTTTTCTTTTTAAAAATGTTTATATATTATTTTTTCATTTTTTCCATGTTCTGGTTTTTGGGCATATTCATAGAAATTTTAAGCAATAACAGTAATAATTATTCATATAATAATAATATATCTTTAAATTTTCTATTAATTTAATATAATAAATTTTTAAACAATTATTTTCAAAAATTAGTTAACTGTGCTTATTAGCAATACCCTTCAAGTTAACAATCATCAATATGGATATTTTCATGATGAGCCTTCTAATAAATTCTTTATGTCTTCTAGAAGTGAATAATTTTCTTTTTAAACTTCTGGTGAATTGAAGTTTTCAAGTTATCCATTTGTCTCTGTATAATATTTAGATTATTTAAATTACTACATAGTTATCCCAAATTACATGCTATAAATGTTGATATAATGTATATTTCTCATAAGAAATCCTATATAATATCTCATATTTAATGATAAAGAGACTGTTTAAAGTTGATTGTATAAACAATAATTGATTTACGGATGATATTTCTATTTTAGATAGGTACGATATACCCAATGAATTATCGAAATATTTTTAAGTCTTTTATCTCTTCTTAAATTCATTCTGATGATAACCGACAGGCATCAATAGAAATTTCTTTTTAGCTGGACCATTTTTCCAAACTATTTCAAGTCTTAAACTGTAAATTTACATTATGTCGCTTTTCACTTTCTCGTCGAATTATTTTATCAATTTTTTATTATCCGGATAACAAAATCTATACATGCTATTTGATAGTGAAATAGCTTAATAATCAACTTCTCCATTTTAGTGGTATCAGCTTTGATATCTTGTGAGAAATAAATTTTTAATCTATTAACTTTTTTGTGAAATGCATTAGCCACTTAATATTAATAAAAATAATCTTAAATTGACTCATTCATATCGTTCAACATTGATTTGAATTCTATATCAAACTTTAAAAAGATGAATTTTTTCATTAAGATAGAAATTAAAAAAATGCAATGAAATTTAATGCATAGAAATACTCAATTTTACAATTTAGTGATTGATGTTCAAAATAATATTCATATTAATTCTCTTTATTATCCATGATTTATGCATTTCATTCACTAAATTCTTTAAAGAATATTAATACTGCAAGTCAATTTTGGGTACTCTGAAATTATGGATATTTAACTATTCTTTAAAATTAAGCTTAAGTTTTATGCTGGAATCTGTAAACTCTCGCCTGAGATACATAAATCAATTTAGCTTTTGCTACAAGTTCTTTATTTAGTTTTTAATTATATTGCTTGGGTATGCATTTGTCGCTCTATTTCACTTATTGTAAAGCTTTGGGAAACTAATTAATTACAATTTGTATTTCAAATACTTTTATTAATAGGAGGATTATAAATATTTAAAAAATAGTCAAAATCTTTTTACTTTGAAATTTTTTCTCTATTTAGTTTATAGTTTTAAAAATTATTTTTACAAAGTCTTTAATATTTTCCATTCATTTAAGCACTTTATTAAGAATTTTAGTTTAACTTCAAGTATTATATTTTTAATTTATATTATAATTAGAAATATGAAGTTAAAACAGAAAGTATATAACTTAAAATCAACAATTATCTATAATAGTTGAGCCTATTTGCCTTTATATTGCATTAAATTTTATCTACTAAAAGAAATATGGGATTAAATTGTGAATGATTAGAATTTAGGCTTCACTAAATCAGAATTAAAAAACTAGTAGATACATTGAAAAGGAACTTCGTGACTATCTTAAAACTTCAAATATATATGCATTTAAGTATAACCAGTGCAGATCATCATCTTTTAAAGATAGATAATATTAAAATATAAAATACTTTAAATCTAACTTTATACTTATAGTTTGTTTGATATTATAGGAGAGATCAAACTTTTAAGAAAATTAATTTTATACATTAGAATTAATATGGATTGTTTCATTTCAAAATAAAAGATTATTACTTTAATGCAAGAAGATTGCGGGTCAGTTAATGTTTAAGTTTTTAATGCAGAGTCTAAGATAGTTAGTTAAATTAAAACCTACCAATTTTATAATGTTACTTGATTAGATCTCCATACTAACCCTTAAATTCACATTACGAGCAATTAATGTCGTTAAGTTTCAATTAGTTTTATTCGTTTTTAGTTTTATTCTTTTAATTTATCGAATAAAGAATTATACATTTTCACTAGGAAGATTAGTGAAAATAGATTGAGCCATGCAAAGAAAAATGTTTGTATGCTATACCTATCAAGCAATACTTGCATATTACCCCACTGGTCATTGTACTACCACACTTATATTTCTAATTTCTACTGCTATTTGGAGTCCTATTTGACAAATTTCATACCTTAATATTAACTAATAACTACGAATATATAGTATTATCACTTAAAATTATCTAATTCAATTATTAATATTATAAATTGCTATTGTAAAGATGGTCAAGATGCACTTTGGATTGAAAACATGAATGCTGTACTTTATGATAACATGACTCTCCATTTTTCTAAAAATAGCGAATGTACCAAATAAAGAAAGAGGATGTCTCAGTGGTTGGCACGCCACCGGTACAGGCTAAGGAGATGCCCG
Source organism: Oxytricha trifallax (assembly GCA_000711775.1). NCBI lineage: Eukaryota > Ciliophora > Spirotrichea > Sporadotrichida > Oxytrichidae > Oxytricha > Oxytricha trifallax. The sequence continues at coordinate 4,531 of ARYC01010494.1, read as the reverse complement.
CAGGATCACCCCTAATTAGGCTGCGCTTAGGCCGAGTCGGGGTCCCAACATTTAACTCAGGACGTGGGAAGAGATGACACGGGACAAGATCCCCAGGACCAATCCACGAGAGACACATAGGTCCAAAAACAAAAAGTCACTCTCACAGCTGAGATTGTTAATGGATCAGGGGACACAAATGTAATATTGATAATTTATTCTAACTAACTAATATATATAAATTCAATAATAGTAATATTGTAGGAATAAATTTGATTTGGGAAAATAAATAATTAATAATTAAAATTCGTGGCAGTTAACTTTGTCGTAGCCCAGATAATATGGCACTTGTTCGATAGGGAATTCAAAATTAGCTGGACTATAGTATTGGTGGTACCCTCTATCGCATCCCTGGAGAGAGTTAACTCGACTTTAATTTAACCATTAAAATCAACTAAAAAAATCACCAAAATTAAAATCGATTTAAATCTCTCCAGGGATGCGATAGGGGGGTACCGGCAATACTAAAGTCCAGCTAATTTTGAATTCTCTATCGAACAAGTACCATATTTTCTAGGTTTCCAAAAAGTTAAATGCCACGAATTTTAATTCTTGATTATTTATTTTCCCAAATCAAATTTATTCCTACAATAATAATAATAATAGCAGTAATAACAATAATAATTATATATTTAATACTAGAGATCTTTATTTCTAGTTTTCATATTCATCTTACCTTAAGTTATTAATCATCAATAATAATCATAAATTATTAAATTCCGTTAAAAATAAACAACCATATTTAATATTTACTTCGATGGTTTTATCAAGTATAATACCAATGATTTTGCATTTTTTTATTATTAAAGCAATTAATGGCGAACTGAATATTTGTAAGTATGATCGAGTTCCTTGATTTTATATTAGTGACTTTTATTAAACAAGGGGTCATTTCTATAATTTAGATATTGCATAAAAGCAGAAATCAAACTCTCCTACTTGCTTGATGGAGTAAATAACTAATTGTAGAAACTTAGGATTTTCTTTCCTGATGAGAGATATTTTTATTTGTTAGTATAGAGTTCTTAAGTTAGATTTATTTTTTGTGATGTTTAGTATCATAGGGGAAGTTATGATATTAGTCATAAATTTAAAGATATAAATGTTTAGTATGTTTTTTTAACATAAATAAAAATAAAAAAAAAAAAAGATTCAAAGAATAAACTCGATTAGGAGTGTTTCTCAAAATGAATATGTAAGTATTATTCTCTGATATATTATTTTAATCATAATTTGATCTATTTTTTCATAAATATTAGTAATGAGAAATGTTATACAAGGTGTAAATGTTGAGCGCGAAATCATTACATTTACACATTATTTAACGATTCTACGTGGAATAGGCAACTTTTTATGCATAGTTCCTTTTGTTTATCTTTTTCAACATTTATTTATACACAAAATGCCTCTAACATTATTTATAAGTTAATCTTACAAATTTCACACATAATTTAATACTAAAGTTGTATTTATTTATGAATTACTTATTGATGATGGAAAAAGGATTTATTGGATATGAATCTTAAAAACAGTCAACATAGCCTTCATATCTGGTAGGATCTTTAGATCAAATTATCACTATTAAAATCTCCCAAGAAATATTTAGCACCTATGACCCTTTCTAGTAGCCGTGGCTAGTCATGAAAATTTAGTGAAATCAAACTGAAATGCCAATCGGTGTTCCTAAATTAGAATATCAAGTAAATTTTCAATCGATTATATTTGGGCTTGAGTGGAAGTTGACTTGCTCGACTTTAGAATGGGGAGCTAGCGTTTTGAGTTAAAAATCAGGTTTTTCTTAATAGTATTAATTTTTATATTTTTAATTAAATAATTTAAACCTCACTCCAATTCTAATTGATATATTTTAAAGTGTAGAGTGAGGAATAATATGAAAATTAATATAAACATAAAATCTTTTATAAATATGACATTTCGTTTTTCACAAATAGCATTAAGATTTAATTAATAAATTTTTAAAAAAAATAAATATTTATGTTAGATTTTAATTTAGAAAATCGCAATTTTACTGTTTAGGTTGAAGGGCGAATTAAATTATCTAATTAAAAATATATAAATAAATACTCTAAAGTAAACTTGTTTATTATTTCATTCTTGGTAGATTTTACAATTCTTACTCATTACCCATTTTGAAATTTCATTATGCCAAAGACTTTTTTATCTCAGAAATTTAAATATGTTTGGGATTTATAAATAAATATTTTGAGCGTTTTTTGTGACGGATTAATCGCAGTCATAAGCAAGTTTTAAGTTTTATTCAGAATCATAACTTCCTTTTACAAAAATATTCTACAGGAAAATTAATTTATATTTTGTTGAAAATGAGATTTCTTTCTTTTACAGCACTTATAGATAAAATATCCACTCCATCAGCTATGCATTGAGTCTTCCTGATCTTGCCAGTGAACTAAATCAAGTGACGTGGAATGACCTGACCCCATTGATTAATTTAAGGATATTAATGATAAAACTTGTGATAAGTCCCAATCTTATTTTGAATTAGTCCTAAGAATTATTTATTATGCTCTTAACTTGTGAGCAATAGAATTGATGTCTGAATGGTTAATTCTTGGATTAATTAGGAAAAATGTGATATTTAATAAATAAAATTTAAATTGTGAATTGTAAATTCATAATCTATTCCAAAAACAACCTAAAATCAGATGAATTAAACACTTTGTAATAAGTCTGTTATCAAAAGACATATTAATCTAGTTTTTTCAAAATTAAATAATTTTGCCTTGCATCAATTTTCTTAATTTATAAAGCATTAAAACTTTTAATATCTATTTAGCTTTAATCATCTTTGTACTACATTCCCAAGAATGCTGTTGTAAGCCATTAAATTAATACTAATTTTTTAGCCTCAATTTGGAAGCATTTCATCGTAAAACCATGATAATTAGGACTCCGACAAATCACAAAACAGTCTTAATTCATATCACATAGCCAGTGTTAAAAGCCTTTTTGTCTAAATAATTAGTTGATTTATTTTGAATTAAATTCCGTTACAAAAAACATGGTCTTATTATTTTTGCAATTTGAATAAAATTATCATTTTTGGTCTGATTATTCTATTATATGTTCATTAGAGTTTAATGAGCTGTTAGACAAGTCATGAGAAATCTTAATTATTTTTAAATATCATAGACAGATTCTTAATTCGATTAAGAAGAAATGTCAGTTTATTTATTATCAAAGTTGTAATCTTGAGAATAATAATTTTTTGCGTTATCTTTTATATCTTACTAAAAGTACATAACTTAAAATTAATTTAAAATATCTTCAAACCTCTCTTGTTTTTGTGGTGATAACTAGGAGTAAATGTTTTTACTTTTGAGTTATTGTAGGAATCAAAACCCCAAAACCCTTTCAGTAGTTTGATTGAGTTTTTGATTGATAAAAGTAGACTATTAGTGCATACTTTATTAGGGTTTTAATAGGGTTTATGTAGGGGTTTAATGTTTAAATATTAGTAATTTAAGTGAGTATTACAAGCGAGTTTTTAAATATTTCATACAAACATAAGCTTAGAGTCATGTGGCAGTTCTCTGAATTTTATCTTTCTAAGTTGATGTTTGATTGTTTTTATTGTTTGTTAATTCTCTTAGCTTGGCTTTATATTAGTTGAGTATGCAAGTTCTCTGAGACCTCCATTTATTTTATTTTTATCGAGATATTGTTTGATTCTCTGCTTAGAATCTCTTTCACCCTTGCAGCTAAAGTAATCGTTTCTTGGCATGTCACTCTCTATTATATTTACTGCTAGAGCCCAGATATCCCATTAAGTGTCTCCATCTCTCCAATCCTCTCTCTCTGGGAAAATATCCAGGAGTACCGTATACATTTCCTTATGCAGAGGCTTGCACTCTTTGAGCTCTGTTGAAGTCTATAATATAAACTCTAAGAGGCTGAAAAATTCAACATGATATTCTCTGGCTTTAAGTCTCTATGAACATAGCCTAGCTTGTGAAGCTCTTCAATCCCCTCCACTATTTGCTATACAATCTAGCCAATTTATCTCTGACATCTATTGTCAGATAAGAATTCTCTGTAAGTCATTTCAAGTAATGGAAGCCTGAAGCTACAATGATCTTTACCAAGTAAAATAGCATCAAGCTAGATGATATGCCTACACTCATTTAACTTTGCCTTTTAAAGAGCATTATACTCATTAGCAAATTCCATTTGGAACTTGTCATCAGCAAGGAAGTAATTGAATGGATATATCTTGTTAGCATATTAGTCATCAGTAATGACTCTCTTCTCTATTTTATCTTAAAGAGTGAGGAAGCTTTCTAGGCAAGAATCTAAGTCAATAATTTTTAATATGGGAATCTTCGTTGCCTCTATTTAAACCATGATTTTATTGATATCAGAGACTGGAATGTTCTTGACTGCTTTCTTCATTTTATCTTACTTCTAGACTTCAACTCTAAGAGACTCCACTGGGTTTCTTGATCTTCTCTTT
>ARYC01010493.1:0-21316 GCA_000711775.1 Oxytricha trifallax | reverse complement strand
AGATATATACTATACCAAAGTTAAGCTGAATGTTAGATTTAAGACCATGGTTTCATGAGATTATATTTCCTTTGTACAAATTACATATAAGTTTCTTATTACAGAAACCTTTTATTCTTAATAAATCAATTATGTTCTTAAATTAAGTTGATATATTTCATTCATTTATTGTAATTCGTAATTTATATTAATTAATATTGAGGATACTTTTAATAAAAGATTTATCAATCTTATTTATCTGTATTGTCCTATTTTTTTAATGTTACTGAGCTACTCATATGTTTATATTTTATTAAAGTCAAATAAAAAATAAATTTATATTTTGAGCTAGAGAACAATATTTAAAATAATAAATCTATTTATAATTGCTCTCTAATAAAAGCATTATTTATGCATTAAGACATAATAATTAAAATTGTTGATTGACTTAACCCTTTATATTTAAAGTAATAAAAATTATTTAATAGATTTTTAAAATTATTTATAATGCTAATATGAAATTATAATTTATTAGAAATAAACACAAAATGATATAGACTCATTTATTATTAATTTATGGATTAATAAAACTTTTAAGATCGAGAATACATATATTAATAATCACATATACTATTATGTTTTGTCGTTTTCAAAAGTTTATCCAATTTGCTTATAAAAAATTGTCAACTCTCCTCAACTATTATCAATTTTGAATCGCTTATCACAAATATATAATCAAGATAAAAAATTTGATTAAGACTTTTACGAACAAGTCCACGCAGAATTGAATTATATATAACAAAGTTCTCATAAATTTTAATGACCTTATAGAGTAATAAAAGCACCATTACCTCAATCAAAGCTTAAAAGGATCTGTATAATGGATTTAGACTATAAATAATAGGTGAAATTAAAATAAATTTGAAAGTAAGCTAGCTAGTTTGTCATATAATATTAATTGAATTTCAATTTATATGCAAAATTTATAGTATGTGAGGCAAATAAAAAATGCTGAATAGTAATATCGAGATTAAAGTAGTTGAATATTATGTAAAAAATTATAAAGAATATAAGTCAATGCATCAGCATTAAAGCGGATTCATCATAAAATAGGAAAAGATAATTTAAATAAAAAATAAAACAAATGTACAAATGATTAAATATTTGATTTGTATTTTATGATTTTAACAATATTATTAAATTATCTTAAGTTTTTGGTCAAATAACATTATTTTTATAATTTAAAATATAAATAATTCATAGACCGATAGATATTCAAAAATGGTCCTTTTCGGAGCTTGCATATATCATATAGTAGCTAACAGCGCATCTTTATACTAGGAAACACTTAGAATTGAATCCTCATGTGGCAAGATCGTCTGGTGATGACTTTAGCATTAATTAGATGATGATCCCCGGCATGATTCCACATTCTTATCGCATTATTTACAAACTGCTCTCACGCATCATATTAAGTATAATTGAACCTTTCTACATGAAAGCAATTATCTTTTCAATTTGGAGATACAGATTAAGAGATAAATTTCTGCTTGGATTCAACACTCTAAATGTATGTGTAAATGTCAATTGAGTAGCAGGTGGAGTTCAAACTATCACATTTCATAAAGTAATTCTCTCCGACTGATGAGTCTATAAACTTGAAGTAGTCGCTTGGACAAGTCACGTAGCATTCTTTTGTAAGTTAAGCATACAAATGGAGTCATCGCAAGAGGAGCATGTCCAAAGGCAGTTTATGAATGGAACTGTACACTCATCACAGTAGATGTGGCAGTCTAGGTAGTATTCGTCTTTGCTATAAAGAGTTACATTCAATGTAGTTTTTATTAATATTTGTGAATAATCGGAATATTGTAAATACAAAGTATTATTGTTTATTAAGATTATGCGGCAAGATACAGTTCCATAAAGGTTTTGCTAATTCATTCCTATATTTTAGTTAATCAAAAAGACTCTTTAATATATGTTAAGAGAAAATTTTAGATATTTATAGAGTTTAAATTAATAAGTATAGTTATTAATATAGTAATAATATTTAATAAAAAATGGTTTTAATAAAAAACATATTAATTGTCAGTTGGAACAGTAACATAATCTGTGGAAGCAAAACCTGTACATTCCTTAGAAAATTCATAACTTAAATCGCAAGTGTATCCTATATTATTAAAAACATCAAAAGTATATGATTACTTTCACAGTTTCTGCTATTTATTCTTTTAAACCCATAGTCTTCTACAAGAATCCATTTTATCTTCAGTTGTAGACCCAGTTATATACATAAAATAAACCCACTTATAGCTAGAAGGTTGATTTAAGTAATCATCACTTTGTGCATCTGTTTCATAGTTATATAAGTACTCTCCAGCACATTCTTTAAACTAATAGTAAAATCTCAGTAATGGATGATAATTTTGCCATTGACAATATATTTATATTATTATTATAAACAATAATTATATAATCTTACATAATAGCAAATTATTCCAGCCATTGATAACTCATGAAATTATTGTAATATTATAGTTCTTTCAGATAAACCACTGTTGATAAAGATGAATTGCTTGTTGAAGTAAATTTTAGGTTTCTGATTGTTATGTCGATAAGGAATGTAAATGTCAAAGAATCTTTTTGATTGAGATCATTAATCACGACGATATTAATATAGTCCATTTAAATTGTGCTTATCGTAGCTGTCTCCGCTGCATCATATACTTTTTAAGACATGAAAATCCATTTCTTCAAAAATATTTAGAGCTGCATCTTTCAATTTATACAAAACATCTGAAGTTATATTAATAATTTAAACTTTCTTAGATACATATGACCATTTGACCTATGAGAATAAATTTAACTTCTTTTAATACTGACCTAATATCAATCTTAAAATTGTACTTCAAAAATGTTTAGTGTTTTCAGATATTACCACATTGCCATAGTTGAACAGATTTTGTATTCAATTTCTACTTTTATTACCAAATCCTCAATGAGCACTAAGAATTTCTCATCCACTAAAATGAATAAATAACAAAATCTAATTTGTTTTACCTTGGCAGTAATCTCTACATAAGAATTTAGTAACCTATTCAAAAAAGTTTCAATTTTTCTGGAAGAAAAGTCTACTCGTCCAGACTACCAATCATAACGCTATTCCCACTGACATACTCCAACTGTGTATCTCCATGTGATTCCATTAAGTTATAGTATGCTAAGATTTAATTATGCTAGCAAGAAAAATAAGGTTTTCTTCTAAAAGAAGCATGTGCTTGATCTATTGTTCGGTGTCTTGAATATATTTTTTATTTTTGTAAATGACCTGTGAAAAGTGATTCTGATGATCTCCCTATATAAATGTAAAGAAACCGAAGAAGCATAGCCTGTAGTGCTCTTTTAACAATGACTGCTGCTAATATCCGCACAAACAATTCATTTAATAGAGATGACATATAGTTTTTATTGGGAAATAATTTATTTATATTTTACAGTATTCTAATTAATAATATCAAAAAAGTTTAAAAATTAATCAATTAAAAATAGAGATATATAATAAATCTATGAAATTTATAATTTAATCAAAAACAATATGTCACTCTATTAAATGAAATGTTATTTTTTAACATAATATAAATATATAATTAAAATAACACTCTACCACACTCTATCCCAAACCATTTATAAATTTGGGTTGGATTGTGGTTTTTATTAATAAATTAGATTTATTAATAAATTAATTACAAAATACTATAGATTATTATTGATTAATATCCTATTTTCTGGCGAATGTTTAAATTTTTACTCATTTTTATACAATAAACCTTACTCTCTCTGTAAAAGAAGCTTATGTAGACTGTAATTGAGACTTCCGCATTCCAATTCATCTCATCCCAACTCTTATCCCAAAATATCAAATTATCAGTTGAAGAAGACTAAAGTAGAGGAACCTATTATATGATTTTCATACATAGATGAGTTATAGAAACTCACACCTTATTCTTCGTATAATTCGTGTTGGAATAGTAAAGATTTCTTAAAATTAAGCTCACTAATCTATCTGTAGAAATTTTACTAAATCTCACTTTTACTAAGAGGTTTAGCGATACCATAAATATTCTTGATCTCAAGCCAATGTCCTAATTTTGAAATATCTCCAGATTATAACTTAGCTAACATGCATTCATAACTAATTTACAAACATCAGCTATTCTAGTAAATAAAACAGTAGTAGTAGGAGATGCTTCGGATGTAGTAGATTCTGGTTATGTTAGGTAAATTTTCCAATTCCCATCTATATCAGGTTTAGCAAATAGTTCATACCATTGTTTCTTTGAATAAAATGTATTAAAGTTTGATGTTGTCTGAGAGTTTGATACTGTAGCTTTAGCGGTTTTTACTAATAGGGATTAAGAATTTGATAACTCAAATAGAATTACTGTTTATAAATTTAAGAAATCTAAAGCTGAACTTTATTAACTCACAAATCATATTCAGAATGCCAGAGTAAATGTGTTTATAATTTTATGTTTTAAAATGTAGACGAATACTGAATGAAATTTCCTTTCATATTTAAAACTCCCTTATCTATAAGTTAAAGTTTCGATCAAAGTTAAGAATGCTTACTTAAACATCCAGAATCTTGAGATGAAGTTGCTTAATACTTTTCAATAGGATAATTATCATATTAAAATGCAGATATAGAAGCATTAGAACTAGATATATTGGTGGGTGACCCAGTTTTAATATCTGACACTATATCTTTAAATTGATATTTCAAATCGTACTTTCCATGATTGACTGATTGATAGTAGAGTAATACAGTATGGTCAAGCTTATGTGATTTTCTGTAAATATGTTATAATGTATTATATATTATGCCTATTAATTTGATTTGAATTTGTTTTTAATCTTTGTTAATGATTCTGCAGGTTAATATATAATAAATTAATTTATGTTAAAATCTTGGTCTTATCCTGAATTTGAACTAATCATAATTTAACCGGCATATTATACTCAATTAATAGTATACTAGTTAGTGTACTCTCAAGAGTAGTTCCTACATAAAATTCAATATTTTGCTGATGAGGCTTGAAATATTTTGTAAAATAATGTTCAGCTTTGTCATGGACATAAGCAAACCCATTGCTTCCAAAATTAAGATCAAATTAGAATAAGAAAGTGTTTTTTTCGATATACGACTCTTAGAAGAGGTTCTCTATCAAAATAACTTGTGGTGAAATTAACCCTGTTGTTCTATAAATATCACTATCCAAATAGAAACTTATTGTAAAAGAAAAATCATAGACTTTGAACATGTTTGTCGTTAGAGAACTCAAATCTTTTCAAAACATTAATATTTTTGATGACTCATCGGTTATCCAGCCCAAACTAATATATTAATAGATTAAGAATCAAATTAAACTATAGATCTAGGAATATTTAAAATATCTTCTATAAATTTTGTATACTTACGAAAACAATTACTACTGTAAAATCGCAATCCTATTCCTCAATTGTTTCTGCATTCTCCGCTATAAGTATCGTAAAAATTAGCAAAGGTCTAAGAAAATACTATTTCTTAGACATAATCATCAAGCCTCTTGTTGTTTAATTTTATTTAAGCTGCCAAATTAGGTATCTTCCAAGGATACGATCTATAGATTTTATCAATAAATGTTTGAATTTCACAATCTTTAGTAGATTAAATACTAATCTTAAGTTAGTGCAGTGTTTCAAATTCTAATTTCTTAAAGAAAAATCTGACTATATTTATAGTACTTAAACCTTTCTCAATTAAAATAGGACAAGATGCAAGTTTTTCCATACCTTTGTTGTCAGAGATAGAGCAAGAATTTTCTCTGTACATTGTTATTTTCCTACTAAGCTAAGAATTTGCATTACTCTAAATGTACCAGACGTTTGGCCTTCAACTACAACTGATAGCGCATTTTTAAAGTAGTTATTCGAGAAGAGTCTTAATATTATTATACCATTTAAAGTAGAGAAGTTGTTGATACTCCTTTACATAAATAAAAGCTTTTAATCTTTGTTCCCAGAGCTGCACAAGTAGGATCTACTGATAACACTACAATTTCTTAATTGGGACTTATGACAGTATTGTAATACTCCCACCTAAAGAAAAATTCTATTGTCCTATACATATTGAAAATGGAGAAAAACCAGAGCACAACATACCAGTAGCCACGATTGCCTAAATCGTAGTACTTGCCCAAATTTTCTGTTGAAGATAATTAATCAACTTGAGTGAGAGTCATGTAGTCATCTAGATTATGTTAGGGAAATCATAAATTCCTACTTCTATATGATATTCCATCAAAGGAATTTCCATTTCTGAAAAATAAAAAATGACTTGTTGCGCTTTATGCCAATGGCATATTCATATTTGTGCAATAAGAAGGACAATTTCCTCCAGTAGTTGAGGCAAGACACGAGAGTTATTGAACTAAACAATACTACTCTCAAAATTCGTAAGATTATTGAAGTTATAAATATTAGATGGTGATCCACTTATTCTATAGAATTCTCCTAAATAGGGGTAGTAAGTTGGAGTAGAAATAAATGATCTGTAGTTTTTATCCATCATCAATAGTTGATTTGAAAGATCAAAACTACTGTCAATGTCAGTGTAGAGTTTAAATTCTTTTAAGTACCAATCAAACCCTTTCGTCCCAATTTGAATCTAACTACCAAGCTTAGCAGGATCTTAAGTAAAAGAATCGTAATGTGCTCAGTTAAGATATATAGAGATATCGAAGTAATTCCATTCTATTTCTTATAAAAACTGATTTTGTTGCTAGTTGTTTAATTCTTATTAAGTAGTATAATTTTATACCTCTAAATTGCAAGAGTAGTCAACAAGATTATAAGCATTTGGAGTAGTTAAGCCAAGAGTGTTGTAAAATATCAAATCAATTACTGTATAATATTGGGGTTCTAGCCCACAACAATTTAAAACTCTGCAAACAAGCAATATTAGCCAGTAGATGAAGTATTTCTGTTTTAAATTGTACTGAGTAAAATGGATGTGCTAAAAGCTCAACTAAAAAAGTATGCAAGTATTTTATGTTTATCTCTCTTTTATTTGCATTACTCTATGTAATTAAAGCGCTCAATGTTTCAGTTCCCTTAGCTATACAAATATTGCTTAAAATCTCACAACTAACTTTCTTAAATTAGCTAAAATAGCATAATTATAGGTAGATTAATTAATTTAATCAAGATTGCAAATTTCACTGTATTTATATTAATATTTATATATTTTAGGTACTCTATTACATTTTAGCTATTTGCAGAAGAGTACTTTAATTATATTAATTTTAACATAAATTAGTTTTAAATGCTTCAAATAATTAAGTAATTTAGTTTATACAAAAGTAATATATAAAAAATGAGAATAATCTTAAAATGTCGCCATATTAAGCAACTTTTTTTAAATGGGATTATGTTTGAAATTGTGAAATTTATTTAATTAATTTAATAACTTTAAATTATATATTACTTTTGTATAAACTAAATTACTTAATTATTCATAGCATTTAAAACTAATTTATTTTAAAATTAATATAATTAAGGTACTCTACCGCAAAACAGCTAAAATGTAATAGAGTACTTAATAAAATAAAATAAATATAATTTAAAAGAAATGTAAAAAGTTGATTACTTTATTATATTCAATAATATTATGCTATTTTAGCTAAATGCATAATGAAGCCTATGTTGTATTAGCAAATATTCTGAAAATGCTTTCAAGATTTCTAATCCTATCTTTATTATTATTATATGAATTGCTTCCTGCCCATAGTAGTAAGGGCTTTTATCAACTAGTCTCTTTAAATTGTATTATCTTTCTCTATTTTCCAGAGCCGAAAAGATTTACTGCACTAAACCAACTTAAGTCTCGATTTTAGAAAAACAATAAATCATGAATTGTTCACATTAGTGTCAAAAATCTTATCTCCTTAATGTAAATTGAAATAGTAGTGGTAGATATTTTTAGGAATTGCCAGATAAATTTTAGTCAATAAATGAAGCTAGCCGCAATCTTTTGAATTCACTCGTCAAACTAGGCTTGCTAATTAACAATAAATTCATATTAAGCTTGATAGCAGCCATCATAGAAATCGTTATACGAGCCTACTATATATTTCCAGCTGATTGATGATTGAAGATTTTATGATGGATTGAACCTATTAGATTTCCCTCCTCCTTAGACTACAAAACCTGGACCCTCCATCAATACCTTGTCTAAGTTTAGCGAAACCCTGATATGGACTAGATGTTGAAACAGCTAAACACTCAAATAACTAACTAATGCAATTTTTAAAGAATGCAATTTCAGATCTTAACATTACGAACACAACCTCTTTCTTGATGGGCTGAATCTTCCACATTGCTGAAGCTGGAAGTGTTAAAACTTAGAACAGTTAACTGATAGTCTTCTAATCATTAAAAGTTTTAAAAGTGAACTTATTTATTCAGAGTCTAAATTCTTAAATTTCTAAGTTCTATTCACAAACATGGTTGAGCATGAAGATACGGTGAAGATATCTTAAGTTATGTCTATTGCAACAACATGTAACACTGTGCGAGATGAGATGAGAATTGAATTGGAGAATAATTGTTTTAAATTATTCCATGTTTTATTAATTACAGTTTAAGTTAATATGTATATTTAATCACGATATTTAATGAATAAGTCAGTTAACTATAATTTCATCTGATCATTTTTCTTATTATTACTGTTATATATTTTAAAGATGTTGTTTAATTGTTATTTGACATTTTCCTCTTCTAAATATTGGCTGTTATTTATTCAAAAGATTAGTTTTATATTTTATTTTGCATTTTCCTCATTTTTAATGTATTTCATTAATAGACAACAATTTTATTGAAATATAGACTTTTTTGAAATTATATTTAAATTAAATTGATATTTATTTTAATACATCTTTAATATTTTATTCTAAATATTTTTTGATTTTATTAAATTTAAAATCTTTAATATTTTTCTTTTAATGAATTAAAAAAAATTTATTCTTATCCCTAAATTAATAAACATTTTTACTTAAGTGATTGTTTCTTTAATTTATAATATATTCGCTAAATCAGTTATATAATTTATATACTTCTTCTGTATTTTGTTTTTTAATTATTATATTGAATTATTATTAGACATACTAGCAGGCAGAAATTGATTTTACAAAGGTAAATATTAAAATTTCGCAAATAATAATGATTTTTAAGTCAGAAACGAAATGATTATATCCATATGTGATGCTTAATTGATATTTTGATGATGAAAGACTATTTTTAAAGAGGATTGAGGCAATAATTTAAAGTTACTCTTATTTTTAATTTTTACAGTACTTAATATGCTTAAATCTATGCAATATAAATTTATCTTTTATATACATTGATAAAGTTTATAATATAGCAAATTCATTTTGAAAATACTTAAACAATTTATAATTATTTTATTTGATAAACTAAATAATTCCATTAAATTAAGTGTAATTAATATTTATATTAAATAATTTTATTGAACTATTTATTATATTGCTAAGGTTAATATTCATCATACTTGATTTTAAAATTTATGATTTAATTTCCCCTAAATCTCAATAAGGATTCTAATAAATTTAAAATTGTTTTTATATTTTAAATTTCAATTAGAAATCTTACTTTTGTGTTATTTTTAAAGCAATTATTGATTAATATTGAATAGTAGAAATGTATCAAGAATCAGAATATATAATAAGTACTTAATGCTTTTATTTTTTGCTACTGATAGATCAACAATAGGAAATATAAGATGCTCATTTATGTGAGAGAAGAAGCCATTATTAGAAAAAGAAGTTGTGTAAAAGTTGAATTACAAAGTCAATATTCATAATGGAGATATACATCATAAAAATAGTTTACGATCTACCTTTTGCTTTAATTTAAGCATTAAATCTAATGGTTACTCAAAAACTTATTAAAATTATTAAATTTACTTAATACGGAGGAGGATGCTTTCGCTCTTCGTTAAAAAAGATTATGTAGTAAAAATATACTTATGCAGTTAAGGAAGACAAATAAATTATTAGACTGAGTTGTTAACTATTCTTAATATCATAATTCTGAACAATAGAGAAAGTTGTTCTATGAAGTACTTGGAATCTTTAGGTTTCATTAAAAATATACAAAATATAAAGCATCCAAGTAAGATAATATATAAATTGGAGATAACTAGATGAGAAATATAATATATTTGAATATTCTGTATAATGACACTTGTGTTATAAGGTTAAGAAATAATCTATCCTGAAAAATAGCATTTAAGTTTGGGAGCAAAATTTAAACTACAGCTGGTAAAAAATACTCTCGTAGATTAATTATAAATATCTATGATGCTGCATGTAGGTAACAAACTTTTTTAAACGCAAAATATACTCAAATATTTTACATTAAGCAAGAGTTATTACATTTGCTCATCAAATTATATCCATCGCCAAATAGTTTTATTATTTATGTTCATGCATTCATCATTTCACATTGAGATAAATATTTACTATACATATAGTTGTTTTTTGTTTTAAGATAGTAGTCAACTTCCTTATATCAGACTTTATCCTTTTGATATGTCATGCAATATCAGTCACGATTATACTCCTATAAACACATGATTCTTGAACAATGCCAAATGATGTACTACGAGATTCATTCCAGTCAAAAAAATTTGATAAAGCATTCCATTTTGAAAGTTTTCCTTTAAATATCATTATTCATTAATTATATATCACTTATTATAAATTATGATCATTGTGAAATTGATCATTTGAAAAAGTTATTGAAGACCTCATTTAGCATACAGCATTAGTTAAATTTGATAATAATTTAATTAGATAATGGGGAAAAGTAAGAGCAATGTAAAAACTTCATAATATTTTGTTGTAAATGGTAAATAATCAATCGCTAAATATAAATTAGACAAAAATGAAGCATTAAATTAAGATAACAGTCCATTATACCTTATGATTATGCTAGATCTTACACGAGTGATTTCAATTTTCGAAGATTATTATGTGGTTTATAAAGCCACTAAAAGTGTATTGTTTAATAGATACCGAATATGAAAGATTTGCATGGGAAATATGAATTTTAATAGGATATTAATATGGTAAGTTTAAATTAGAATCTGATTCTGGATAAATGGATTAAGTGATTGTATTGCCTTTTAAAAATTATTATATTTGAGGTAATGGCAAACTAATTTAAAAATATTAAAAAGAATTAAATTATATCGTTATTTATCAATGAAATAATCAGAATTAGAATAGTTAGATTTTAGATTCTTCTAAAATTTATTTGAAAAGGGTGTTTGTGAAAAAGATGAAAATATAAAATAGAATGAAGAGTATAAAAGAATTTAACATAGGAATATACAATGCGTAAACTAGCAAATATCTGGACGATTTTTTAAGATTGGTAGTTAAAATTTTTAGCTAATTTCTAAGAATTTTTGAGATAATAATAAAACAATTAACCTTACTATACTCATATACTTCATTATAGAAAGTTTTAAGAGATAAATTTAAAGAAACATGGAGGTAACCTTTATTAAATATATTTAATTAAGGAGATATGAATAATATACTGTTTTTTTAATTATAATATTTCTCACTTTAAAAAGAATGATTTAATTAACTCTATTAACAAAAAACAGATATAAATAACAAATTACAACAAACTCCGTATTATAACAATTAATTAAAATACCATGAAAATATATAACTGCAGTATAATTCAAAATACAAAAATGAGAAAAGCAGAACTAATTAACTTTTATTTTATATCTACAAATTGTTCATAAGGTAATAATGAATCAATATCTAAAACAATAAATGGTTAAAAGTAATTAATTAGAAGAATGTATGAATAAGATTAAAGTAGGAATATCTAAATGTGCAGATAGTTGGCATAAATTACATAATAACAATTTTTTATAAGATCTGGAGATAATGACAGGAGAAGCGGGAATAGAATGGTTTATAAATAAAATATGTCCAATATGTAGATAATATCAATTTGATTAGATAATTGTACTATTTGGAATGGTGACAGAAAAAATGTTAAGAAATGTCACTTAAAAATAATAATAGAAAATTTAAGTTTTTATATGCTAATATAAGACAATAGATGTAAATAATCCACACTCAATTAAGTTAGTAAACAGATACAGATCAATATTATAAGAAACAATATTAAAATAATTATTTAGAGAATAAATATTTCGAGATATTGTTTTAATTTAAAATTAATTTTTTTATTATGATTGATACTAGAAACAATTCTGCATTGCTTTTTATAGAATATAAATAAATAGTCATTTTATAATTAAAAGAATAGTATATAGATAAAACTGAAAGTAAATTTGAATGTATATTTAAAAATACATTGTTATATAAAAGAAATATTTAATTCTTTACTGTTGCATTTTCAAATGCTCCTTTCTTCTTTAATTGCTTGCTCTTTCTCTTTGTATTCCTCTTCTAATAGTCCTGATTAGATTCCTAAAGTATTTTGGTTTATCTGCTTTTCCTATTGGCTCCTTTGCCTTACTTTCTTGATGCTACAAGAATAGGCAGTTTTAAACTTCCGCTTCTTCTTCGATAATTCGCATTGAAACTTGCATCTCACTCATTTAGAATCAACTTCTATTTTAAGCACTGTTCTCCAGAGCTAACTCATCCCAAATGTTGACTTGTAAGTTTTAGTTCCATTTTTGAACTCCCTCTTTTCCGAGCACTGTCTGTCATAGCGCTTCGTTTCTCTTCCCTGAGATTGTCTCAATTGTCTTCTCATCTACTGTACTCCCTGAATGCCCAATCTCTAGCCTCATGAGACTTATCTCTAAAATGAACATCAAGTAATATCGTTTTATTCATTCCTTGGCAAATATCTGAAAGATGGGTTCATCCACTAGTTCTAATGCTAAGTTATAAGCTATTAGTATTCAGTTAATATAGTGAAAAAGTCTTGAATAAAAAAATACTTAAATGTATAGAGATATTAAATAAACATAAACATATATTAAATTATTTATTGAAAATTAGTATCATAAAAGATATAATCAATAATTATTCAAAACTTAATTATTATAACTTATTTGTTTTTACTCCTTGAGCATATTATAAATATTTAAATTTATATTTAAGATTTATATGTTTTAGTATGTTTATATACAATATCTATTAGAAATGAAGATTACTTTTTATTTAAGTTAAATATATTTTATTCATAAAAATTAAAATGAATAATTTACAGATAATCTACTAATTCAAGTTATAAATATTTAAAATAAATAAAATAATATGCATAAAATAAATTATTTGGGTAAATATAATAGAGTGATTTATTTAACTTTCTTAATAATTGAGAAGTAAATTGATAAATGCGAAATATTTATTTATATAGTTAGTAGTTTGTAAAATACTTTCAGTAATTATAATGCAAAAATAAATCCTATAAGCAATTACCAAAAAGTACAAAAACTCGAATGAACCAGATTCATTGATTAATCTCATTGCAGTTCCCAGCCTTGCTTTCATTTATATCTGCCTCTTTGATCAACCTTTGGCTTCTTTCTCTCTCCTCTTCGTTGTCGATTCCGCTTGGTACATCATTAGCTTCGCCTTCATAGGTTTGCATTTAGTTTCCTAGCTTTAATCCCTTATCCTCACTCCTCTTTGCGTTTGAGTTGACTTTATTCGGAAATAGAAATTATTCTACTGCTGATCCTCCCTCAATAATCTCGCTAAACTTCCCTTCACATTTAATGAGTTCTTATACTGGTTTTCCTCTTGGAATTTCCCTTTAGATTAATTCGTCCCATCTATCTTCGGGTAGTAGTAGACAGAGTTTGTTCCCTTTTCATCGTCAGCTCCTTGTCAGATTAGCTCACACTTCCTCTCTATTTTTCTGATCACCTCATCTTCACTTATGGCTTTCCCAGATCTGCCGATCTCCATTTTAGTAATCCAATCTCAAGATTAAACATGAGGTAATACCTTTACATGTTCACACAATCCTTGGCAAAGATCTGAAATACTAGTTTTCTTTCTAGTTCTAGAGCAAGGTGATTTATAATCAGCGTTGCCAGAACTCCGCAATCTCCTGGGCCCCTTGCTTGATTCGTTTTTATCATGCTCGCAAGTTTGCTGACTTTGAAGTCATTTCCAACAATCCCAGATGCAAGTTAACTCAATTGGGCTATGTGCTTTTGCAATACTACATAACTTCCTATGTCTCTTCTTGTATCGTAGATTTCTATAGTTCCTGATTTCTTCTCGACCTTCAATAATACTCAGTTCTTGCAATGTTTAACATTTATAATTTATAATAAGTGATATATTAATTAATTTAAATACTTAATATAGTAATACGAATACTTAAAGACCAAACGCAGGTGGAGATAGAGCACTCATTAAAAATATAAGTTACAAAAAACATATCATTAACTTTTTTCCTTTTATAGTGGTCCTACCTAGTAAAACAACAGGTGCAGCTGGACTGGTGCTTCGCAGAGTGATAGAGAGAGCAGAAATAGAAGCTGAATTTGACGATGAAGAAGAAGAAGAGCATGATGAATAGAAAGAATAGCGTCAATCAGAGAGATTTCCATTTTTGATTTTCATGATAAGTTTTAGTATTAATTTGATTAATATAATTAATTAATTAAAGTTTTCGTATTATAAATCATGATTACTTTGGCAACTTGTTGGTATTATCACTCCTGCAATATCTTCGGTTTCTCTCCAGTATTTACATCTCTCAAAATTACAGTTGGATTCCCCAATGTTCTTCTCCAACCTATGCATCCCGTTGTCATTCAGGACCACTGGTGGTAATGTCAAGTATTTTACCTTTTACTCACTGAATTACACCTCCTCGATTTTTCTGATGAATGTCTCCATTGTTTCTTCTGATATGAGGCTTACTGGGATTAAATCGAGGTGATTCCATTCTTCATTTATCTCTCTTTGGTGATCTACCTAGCATTTCGACCATAAATCTTCTGCTCTAGCTCCTCTTCTTCTTGCTGCCTATCTCTTATCATAATTCCTTATAAGTGATTTCTCAAGCTTTGTTCTTGTGGTTGGAAAGCAGACAATAGTTGTCATTCTTGTCACTATCGGTGTTTACCCTTTATTAGCATAGATGATCTTGTCAAGCCCTTGGCACCTCACCTTTTTCAAGTCGATGTTTTTCTTGAATTTCATCTGATCTACTTGTATACATGCTGATCAGTCCTCGTGCTTGTCAAATTCAACCCTCTGAATCTTGAGCTCATGTATCTTCTTGCTTGGATTTTATTTTCGAATACTTCTTGTACCTTCTCCATAAACTCTCTCTCTTCTTGTTATACTGATCCCATTGCCTCATCTACCTTTCTTTCCCTTTCTCCTTTATCCAGTCGCTCTGTTGTCTACTGAAATTTGATTGTTCCATAGTTTCTTTGCTACTTTAATTTGCCAATTGATTTTCTTTTTTATTTATTAATTAATTATAACTGTCTGATTCTCTCTCATTTATTCTCTTATTTAAATATTCCTTTTGCTCATCAAATCAAATTTAACATATTTTCATCAAAGTCAGCTTCTTATTTCTTGACATAATTGATTCTAAATAGTTTTTTATTATAGTTGATAGTACTTCCGTACTTCTAATTATATTATTCTCTGATCTAACCAAATCATTTTAGTTATGACTTTCTAAGTCAAATAGTCAATTTTCCTTTGATAGCTTTGAGAAACTTGTTTGTTCTACTGCTTAGTTCAGCAGATTACATCTCCTCTTATGATTTGAGTCTACCAAGACCTAGTGTACACTTAAGAAATAACTCATGCCTTAATTCACTATTGTTTTGACTTGAGTTATGTTCATTACATTCTTAGTTAAGAATACTTTCTTACTTTTCTGTAATTCACTACATTTGTGTTTTATTTCGTGTTTTATTATTTTTGGCCTTTGGAACTATTTAATGCACATATTAATTCTTTTTTTTTCTTTAAGTTTTTCTGAACTATGTCTCTTATTATTTAATTAGCGTTAGTTTCCTTCAATTGAGTTACATTCCTTAATAATTTATTTGGAATGTCTCTTGGCGATTTAAATGCTGTTCTCTTTAGTTGCAGTTCTATTTTTTCTATCTCTTCAATTTTTACGAATTATGCTGTTACTAAAGGGGTAAATTTATAAATCATTAGAGACCTATTTTGTGTTATCATAATCGAGTCGCTCATCGTGCATTTGTTCGGCTTTGTTTTCTCTCTAGTAAAATCTGTCTGCTTTTAAATGTCATTCCAAGTGTTCTTTGGAAGGTTTTGTGTGTTTAGACATATCTTGAGTCCCAGATATTTTGTTTCCTAGACTTTTTTTATTCCTTCTATCTAAAATTTTCTCAAATCCTTTTGCATCACTCAGAAATACTGTCTTTTTGGTATTCATTTCAGATTATGTGATTCTGTGAAACGCTCTACTTCTCTTTTGAATTATTGTTGGTCTTTAATATTCACCAATATATCATCTACGAATGCTATCAATTTGCCCTGTTTAATCAACGTCTTCAGCTCTTATTATGAATATAGTTCATCTTGCAAATCTATATTAAATAGTATGGGTGATAATCTACTTCCTTGAGCTACCCCTTATTACGTGATTATCTCCTCTTCTTCAAACTTAATCTTGTTGCTTTTGAATAATGCTTCAATCAGTCTAACTATTTCTGCGTCTTTTGAACTATTTTTTCCTTAAAATTTGTTGTAATTTGTCTTTCCAGACTGAAGATATACCTTTTAAAGATCAACCAACAAATATGCTTCTCTCTGCTAACTATTCCTAATGGATTATTTTATGTGTTCTAGCAACCTTATTAAATTAAAATGTGTGCTTTTGCTTTCTTTAAAGCCGTTTTGAAAGTTTCCCGTTTTTAAAAGATCACTTTTTTTTTCGTTAATCTTATTTATTATAGCTTTCTCAACTATTTTGCTCAAGTGAGAATTGATTACTATTGGTCTAGTGTTGTCGACCTCCGGATCAAAATCATTCAAGTCTTAGCATAATAGTATAAATCTTTCTTCCTTGTTATAATCTGGTATTTATCCCTAATTTAGCCATTCTGCTATATTTTTGCTCACTATTTTTGTTTTATTTTTCTGATTTTAGTAACATTTTTCCATCGAATCCATTTGGCCCTATAGCTTTATTGAAGTTGCATTCTCTTATACTTCTCTCTACTTCCTATTCTTCACAAATTTTGCCCTTCTACTGCTCATCAATCATTATCGCATCTATTTTACTTATTTCTTTGTTCATGTATTCTGTATTTTCTCTTTAAAATTAGGTGTAGTACTCTACTATCTTTCTTTTTGTTTCTTCTCCTGGTTTCATCTTTCCTAATTAATAGTATTTCCCTTAATTGGTCGTGCTTTGCTTTTGACTTTTTCTTAGTCTTTTCACCACGTATATGAACCCTTTTAGATCGTCCTATCCAGACATTGTTCTAGGTTCATTATAACCTCTTTTCATTTTACCTTTGTGTATTAGAAAACACTGTCTGTTTTATTTCCATTGCTTTTCACAAGCAACTTGGTTGGTCGTTAGTACCAAATCTTCCCTTTAGTTTACCTTCCTATTTTGTCTATGAAGCACTGTCGAGTCGGCGTGTCTAAGTCTTTTAGTGATAACTCTTTCCCTTCCTCTATGAATTTCTTCCAATATTGCTTTCTTATGTTTGATATTCTTATTGTTGGCACCTTACCCGCCAACATAGAGTCGTCAGATTGATATTTGATTTTAAGTATGACTTAAATTAATTTTTGGTCAGTTTGCCTCAATTAACTTGACTCTCAGCTAAATGTTTCTAAATTCGATAATATTTGATCTAGTTAGTTTCATTTTGAATGAGTTTCCAGTCCCTCTGATAAGTATTCTTTTAGAGCATCTTTATTTAATCTTTTCCCTAGTTTCTTTATGTGAAAATTAAAATCACCATAACTATAATCCTCTGTTCATGACACTTTTGTTTCGGAAATTTTTTCATGATTATTAGCCGATTTTGGAATTAAAATAAAATAATTAAATAGAGAGAGACAAAAGGCGGGCAAAATGAAACAGTAAGCACACCCCAGGAGTAAGCTACCCAAATACGAGAACAAAGATGAAGAAATCAGAGCAGAAAAACAGAAATCACTCAGAGACTACTTTGAAAATTCAAAAAAGATCTCCTAGATTTAACCTCTAATACACCCGAAAGTCTAAACGATTCACAACAATCATAAAAATTTAGATAAATTCAGTATACCATTGGAAAATGACCGCCATCTTCATTTATTCCAACCAGTAAGAGAAGTGGAAGGCTGAGTCAAGAGGAACGAGAAATTTGCAGAAAATAAAAGAAACAAGATGAGAACTCAAATCATTTCCAAAAAAAGACAAATATCAACAAAATAGTTCGAGATAAGCATTTGCATCCAGAATGTGAGAGGTTTAAATTCCAAATTAAAGTAAGACCAAATGATGAGAGAGATCGAACTAAAGAGCCGGACTTCATCGGGTTGGTCGAGACAAGTCTGTAAAGAATTATAGTACTCAACAATAAGAACATCGCTCAAACCCAGCTGGCCAGGAATGACGGAGTGCTGTCACTAAATGGGGGCAGATTTTAAATGAAAACAATAAATACATTAAGATAGTTTATAACTTGGACCATACTTAAAATGGAAGGCTTTCCACTCCACATCTTTACTGTTTATATCCCACCCTACTAGAATGACGAAGTAAAAGAGTTGTAGAATAGATTTATATACATGATTAAGTAGCTGAAACTAAAATGCAAAAAATAGAGAATCATAGTAATGGGGGACTTTAACTATCACATCAAAGAGCTTAGCAAAAGACTATGCAAAGAAGGCCTTAAAGAATCAATTTCATAGGTAGTGGAAACTCATGTAAAAGGGATCTAATTGGATTAAATATTCTCAAATGTTGAGACAATAAGTTGGAAAACAGATTATCTAAAACTAACAGAACACAAATTAATTCAAGCCAAAATGAGAATAAGATTTTAAGAAAAAGACTTCAAACTACAAGACAAAGAAAGAAGTTTTAGAGTATCGGACATAAGGCAGTAATATTGGAAAAGATTCATTGATGAAGGAAGAAAGTTATCAGAGTAAGATTTAGATAACTCAATTTAAAAATGTTTTGAGGGGAGACAAGAAAAGCACAGCAAGACAAAGCATTGGTTCAATAAGCCCCCAGAATGGGCTATTGGAACAAACTACCAAGCAACAAATAAATCATTCTAGGAAGCAAAGGAAAAATAGAACGAAGCGATAAGAAATATGGAGCAATGCTTAGAGAAAAATGATGTTAAGGATTCTTCTACCTGGTTAAGAGACTGTCTAAAAGTAGGAAATATTCAGAACCTATAAAAGGATTGACAAGCAACGCAGAATGAATTAACCTAGAGGAAGAATCTCTGGAGAAGATCCTAACATTTCTCAACAAATAATATTAAGATGATAGGAAAGAATAAGATTAGAAAGTCAAACCAGGGGATCAAGTGATGAAGGGGGAAGAGGAAACAGAGGCATATTAAGGAGTAAACAAAGTTGAACAAAGTATAAGGGAATGTAACATCAATAAAGCAAGAGGCAAAGATGGTTTTGATGGAAAAATCCTGGGAAAATCAGATAGCAATTGAAAAAGAGAATGCATAAAAATAATGAACTGGTTAAATACTGGACAGATGCCTTAGTAATTAAAGGAAGACAGAATAATCTAATAATACTAGCGTTAATATGGTTCCACGACCTAGAGCATCGAACGACAACATTTGTAGATGCTTTCATACCAAAAAGCACTTAAAATAAAATATTTTTATGCAATAAAATCATAATGATCTTTGAAGCTTTCTTCAATAGATCTAATCTTCATTCAAATGTGTTTTTCTTATGAAAAGAAATGTTACCTGGATAGACCTCGGAATCTCTTTATTATTTTCAGATATCTTATAATTTTTATCTCTCAGAGGAAGGCCTTCAGGCAGTAAAGAAATGATGTAAAAATGGAGGTCAAATAATTGCAAAATTTTATATAAAATTTATATCCCAAAAATATGATGTGACCTTCCCTCATGAGATGGCCCCCAAACCCTTGATTTAACTTCTTTTCAAATTCCATATCAACACTTCTATTTGTTATAAGCTCCTAATTCATAGTAAATTATTCAAAAATCAAGAATATTTAATATAAGCATTGATACACATAAAATGAGTGATATGAAATTCCCAAAAAGTGTCGTATTTTCATCATTAAGAGATTTAATAAGACGAGATATCAGGAAGGAAACATTTCTAATTCATGAAAAGTATTTACTATTGTCAGAAATCAAATCTTTGCCCAGGTCAACTTGGCTCAATATCAAGTGCATATACCATATAGTATATTACTAGATATCTCTTGAATGAGACTGTGTTTATGTGATTGTGAAAATTATGATAAAAAAACCCTTATTGAGAAAAGTGCTTCTGCTCATTCCCATTGATCTTGAGTGTATAGTGGCGAGGTTTTCAAAGGTTTTCGCTCTTAAGCCTTAATTAACACGTTTAAATATGGTTCCACGACCTAGAGCATCGAACGACAACATCTTTAGAGGCTTTCATACCAAAAAGCACATAAAATAAAATATTTTTATGCAAAAATATCATAATAATTCTTGAAGTCTTCTTCAATAGATCTATTCTTCATTCAAATTTGTTTTTCTTATGAAAACAAATGTTACCTGCATAGACCTCGGAATCTCTTCATTATTTTTAGGTTATCTTGTGATTTTTATCTCTCAGAGGAAGGCCTTCAGGCAGTAAAGAAATGATGTAAAAATGGAGGTCAAATAATTGCAAAATTTTATATAAAATTTATATCCCAAAAATATGATGTGACCTTCCCTCATGAGATGGCCCCCAAACCCTTGATTTAACTTCTTTTCAAATTCCATATCAACACTTCTATTTGTTATAAGCTCCTAATTCATAGTAAATTAATTCAAAAACCAAAAATATTTAATATAAGCATTGATACACATAAAATGAGTGATATGAAATTCCCAAAAAGTGTCGTATTTTTCTCATTAAGAGATTTAATAAGACGAGATATCAGGAAGGAAACATTTTTAATTCTTGAAAAGTATTTACTATTTTCAGAAATCAAAAGTTTGCTTAGTTCAACTTGGCTCAATATCAAGTGCATATACCATATAGTA
>ARYC01010491.1:0-11656 GCA_000711775.1 Oxytricha trifallax | reverse complement strand
CTATTAAATAAGTTCACTTAGTTTTTATGGTTAAGGTTGAGTGTATTACCAAATAGACTACTTCCCTTGTTTTAGTTAGAGTCTGATTTGAAGGTTTATGAGTTAATATCACTATTAAATAGTGAAGTTTAGCACTGGGACTGTTTGAAGATGGCCTGACTCTAGGTGGGACTTGCTTACTGCTGGATCTGTTGACTGTGAAGTTCGTGTTGTGAAGGCTGGGGACTATTAACTCTCTATTCTTTGAGTTATCTTCTTCTGATTTTTGCCTCTACTTCCTCTTTGAATCTCGTTGAGTAGAAGTCTGTTATATTTGGCGCGTCTATTGCGAGAGCTAGGAGATTAACTTGGTGATGGTTGAGGTCTATACTCAGTAGTCCCTGGATAGCAAAATCTGCTAATCTTTCTTATTGCTTTTCATTGAAGTAAGCAATATAGTCTCCTTCGTCGGCTAACGAAGAAGAGCAGGTTCTTTGGTCGACTTATTAAACTTCCTACTGTCGTGGTCTAAGGGGATCAGGCGTGATCTCTTTATTATCCTTAGAGTTCCACATTCGGAAAGGTGCGACCTATCTATTAACTTTTTTAATTTAAAAGTTTTAGTACTATAATATATAAATTTTATTTTTAAAAAATTTTATCCCTTAAATCAACTTCATTCGATATAATTCGATGAAATAGTCTGATTATTTTTTTTATAGTTTTTTTTCTTTATTCATTTAAGAAAAAAAATTGATGTATAAAATCAAAAAAAAAACTATAAAAAAAATAATCAGACTATTTCTTCGAATTATATCGAATGAAGTTGATTTAAGGGATAAAATTTTTTAAAAATAAAATTATATATTATAGTACTAAATAAAAAAAAATAATTTTTTTAATGAAAAAGTTTTTTCAATTTATATCTTATAAGGAATAGTGTTATAAGGTAGACAACCATCCTGAAACTTGATAAAACATAAAATTCATATGATTTATTCCACTATATTGTAAATATAGTAATTTGAATTTATAATGATAGTTTATATATAAACAATAGGGTTTATGATGTCAAGATGATATTTTATATATAATATATGGTCTATGATGTCGAGATGTCAAGAAGGAGATCGATTTAGACCCTGTAGATACAAAAATCGATATGAAATGGGGTATTTTAATGGGGTTGGGGGGGGGGTTATGGGGAATGGGAGGGGGGAGCGGGTACCCCCTGGGGGGGGGACTTCGGTAGTAACAAATATTAATATATGATTTTATTCTTATTAGTTGAGATATTAAATCTTTGAGATAGTAATGGATAAGTTATGGGATTAATGATTCTCTATATTAGATATTTGCTCTATATTTTTTTATTAAGTGTATTGTCAATTGATCTAAAGAGTGATCAGCTCTGATTTTTTATAATTTTGCAAAATCAGAGATTAGGTATAGAAATTTTTATTGATTGTTAATTATTTTGACAGAATGAAGTTATTTTCAATCTGTTATTAAATCAAAGTATTTTGAGCTACACTAGCAATATCAATTAATATTTTTAATATATAATTTTAAATTGATTTAAGTTAACAATCAGTAAGCTATAAATTGAATTCATTATTGGTTTAATAAAATTTCAAAAAAAATAATATATTTCATTTGTAATTTAATTATTATAATTTTGTTGATTAATAATGCAT
Organism: Oxytricha trifallax; assembly: GCA_000711775.1. Classification (NCBI taxonomy): domain Eukaryota; phylum Ciliophora; class Spirotrichea; order Sporadotrichida; family Oxytrichidae; genus Oxytricha; species Oxytricha trifallax. The sequence goes on along the minus strand of ARYC01010491.1, from coordinate 9,980 downwards.
CAATTCACAATTTTATTATATCAAGATTTAAGATTAAGATTTAGCTCTATTATTATAGTATCATGTTATATAAATAATAAAACTGGAAAAATATTAAATTAAAATTTCTATTTAGTATATTAGAATATTTCTTTATGATTTCTAAGTTATAATTGTTACTATAATACAAAATATATTTAAAAAAATTAATATCAAATTTGTTTATGAAAACAATATATTAAAATTTTTATTAAATCCATTTTTATAAAAAATTACTTAAAAAAATAATTAAGTATTTTCAGAAAATAAATTGTATAATATTTTTTGGTTATTGGAGATAAGATATAAAAGCCCTAATAATATTTAATGATAATAGAAAATATAGATTTTTAAAGAATTTCTTAAATAATATTTAATAGATTATGATTCTTTAAATCTAAAATTACTAATTATTTAAACTTATCAAAAAATTATTATAATATTTACTGATATTTGTAATCTTCTTATAATTAATTGTGAATAAAACATTAATCTTATATGTTTTGGGGAAATATTTATGCCTTATTCTTTTTCAACAACTTAACTTAAAATAAAAAAAACATCATGTCAATTTTACTTTTTTTAAAAAAATAGCTAGAAAGATTTTTATAATAACCTAATTAATTTCCTACCATTAATTAAAATAACTGACATTTTAAATAAAATATTCTCTAAAAATAATTCTATTCTTTAGTATGATAACTGATAAATATTAAATGTAGCACTAATATCGATATTTATGTATCTTTTCAATAATTGATTTCGAACCTATTTCAACATTTATACGACAAATGAAAATTAATTATTTTATTTAAGCTATAATTTATTATTCTTTATGTTAATTTATTTTTATCATGAAATTTATTTGATAAATTATTTTATTAATAGCATGAATTTAATTTTAATCTTTATAATTATACTAAAAACAAAATATAATACATCTAGTTTTTTGATAAGCCAAAAACCTACCAATCCAGAAACAAATTTTTTCGTTTCTTTCTAGTTTAATTTTTTCTGACTTCAAACGATAACATTTGTTTTGTCAAGAGCAAACTTTTGAATAAAATTCTTTTCAATCGTTTCCATGCTTTCTCCTTTATATTAAAATTTTGTGAATAATTTAAAAATGAGTTTGGTTGGAAAAAGTTAGCTGCCCAGTCTATTATTAAAAAAACATTTTGTGAAATTTCCTGGCAATTAAAATTTTTAATTTTATTATCACATTAATTTCGTTTATAATTCTTTCCTAATAACAATTAACATTTTTAGTAGTTTTATTAACTTGAGATTTAAATTAATTTAGCCAATTTCAGCTGATATTTTTAATTTCTTTCAAATTAAAAATTTATTTTTCATAAAAAAAATCAAATTTGATTTAAGATAAAATAAAATTTTTATAATATTTCTATTTTTATAAAAACAACGTTATTAAGAGTTTAAGTATTAAACAATTTCTTGACCAAAACATTTTAAGATGTTAATGAGTTTTTAATATATCACCTAAAAAATTATTGACAAATTAAATAGTTTTAAGATAAATTTATGAAAATTTCATGAAAATGCATATATAAAATTTACTTAGCAATAAACTTCCCACTTGTAAGTGAACTTCCCTCCGAGCTTTTGAAGAAAATTTTATTCTGCACTTTAAAGTTTGTTAAGGAATTGTTGACAATAGATTTCAATAAATTTACTAATCTTTCTTACTGATGACCCTCAAGCTTTTTATTAAATTTATTATTTTGAGCTTAAGAATTATTCTCTTTTATTTATATCAGCATTTGTATTAGCATATTATCTGTAAATAGCCTTTTTAACCCAATGATTATTATAAAAATGCTTATAATTATAAATAAACTGATATAATTTTGAAAATCAGGTATCAAAAATTGATATTGATAAATAACTAAAGATCATAAAGTATATTAACGGTAAAATTATAAAAATTAGATTGAATACAAAAATCAAATTAATTTAATAACAAAAATGAAGGAAAAGATTTTTATAAGGACGCTAGTGCAAGGTAATTTATAGGAAATTGACTAAGAAATTTAATATATTAATTATTTTATTTTTTTTTACAAATAATTAGACTCAATAATACTTATATGAAAGCACATAAATAATACTAGTATGAGATAATTAAGTACTATGATTTTTTAATATTGTTTTGCGATATTTTATATAATTATTTGCAGTTTTTAAATATTGATAAATTGCATAATATCGGGAAATTAAACGTACAATAAATATTATAAATATAAAACTGCAATATTGTAGGAATACATTCGATTTGGGAAAATGAATTAAAATTAAATTAATTAAATATTAAAATCATGGCAGTTATCAAATCCAAAGTGACTCAAAATTCAATAATAAATGGATTCTACGGTAGATCCCGCAATTTTAGCTGGACTTTACTATTGGCATTATTTCCAAATCATCCAATGAAGCGAGATATTTTGATTTTTGGCTAATTCCCAAAAATAGTATAATGGGTTTTTCTCGCTTGGGCGATGAGATAAATTCATTATAGCAATAACAACCACCGTCTCATTTTTAATGCGCTATCCAGAGAGTATAATATTATCAGGGTTTGGAGGCATTTTCCAAAAACATAACTGAAGGTAATTAATAATTAATTAATTTTAATTTATTCATTTTCCCAAATCGAATGTATTCCTACAATATATTATAAACATTTAAACTTAATTTTTAGAGAACTTACTAACTGATTTGATTTTTTATATTGAAGACTCAAATAATTTTTATTAAAATACTTTCAGAATTAAACAAATTTTTATTATAATATACATGGAAAAAAAGGAAATTAAGCCCTCATGAGTAATAAGATGGTGCAAGTCAAGCAATTGTGAGGAGCTTCATTGCAGCAATAAAACGAGCAATTGTACTTTTTTGATTTACCGCACGTAGGATTATTGAGGTTAGATATTCCGCATAAGATGAAGCTTAGCGGAAATAAACTGCTCATTTTAGGGAGCCTTTGCATATCACGGTATCGCTCAATTAGAATTGCCTGTTATGGTGGCAAGCGGAGAAATGCAATTTGTCCTGTGTTACTCGCTAACGGCAGGCAATACGGGGATTCAATTTTTCCCAAAAGTATTCACCTAAATTCTTTGAATGTTTGTAGCCAATTTACTAAAATGCACGTTTCCAAAAGAGTAGCATGAGCAGCGGTGCATAGACATCACCGTGAACTACTTCGACGAGATTAACTAAGTTGGCCAGGCTTGGGAAATTCCCAATTTGTTTAGCTACTATATCTAGGTACTTCGACAATCGTAACTAGATACTCTTGATGATTTAACTAGATACCATTTTCGAGAAACTTGGTTACTGCCCTGAGAAGCAACGTACTCTTTGGTACCACCGCCACAGGAATGAGGGATTTCTGTGCTGGTGTTTCTCACAGGGTACTGATTTACCGCTTATGTCTGGAAATGTCACGAGTGGAGTTCGAAGTATCAGGAGGTTCACCTGAATGGATAATTCTGACATCAATGCTTTAAAGGTTGTCATGACGTGCAAGCGTTTAGGAAGTCAGCACTTCTATGATAGCAGTGCTAGCGAGTGTAATATGATCGATTAAAATATACCCACGATTTACTGTAAAGTGAAAGAATTAATAGCATAATTAATTTAGACCTTATGATTTTTATATTTTAATATTTAATTTTATTAAAATGTTAGAGTTTACCGTGCAAATAAAAAATTATCTTTAGAATCACAGATTATTGAATCTCATTTAAAGATATTTTAGTACTAATAATTTTGTTGCATCAAATTTTTTCTGCTATTATAGTCATTAAAGTAAACTTAGAAAACATTTTTTTAAAAAAAATTATAAAAATAATTATTGCAAAAGTTTATTCAAATAGAAAAGTTATAGAAAATTATGAACTGAGTATAATTTGAAAATAATAATAGCATAGTACTTAGAAATTTAAAAAAAATACTATTTAGATAAGTTCATCTAAATTTAGAATTAATACCAATAAGATGTTAATTGTAAGATACAAAAACAAATTTATTGTTCTGATAAGTCAAAAATAGAAAATTTTAAAGTTAATTATCCAAAATAAATTTTTTTAAAATAGTGTTTAATTAAATAGGCTATATTAAAATATTTCATTTTTAAAGCTTAAAAGAATTAATTTTAATAAAAGTGACAAATTTTAATCAAGTGTAATCATTTACAAATAATAATTAACGAAATATAAAGTTTGATCACAAAATTTAATGAAGAAGTCAGTTAATGATAAGTCATTATATATGTCAAATGAAAAAGATCATAAGCAAAATTGCTAAATTTAAGCTTTTTAAAAAATAAGTTCGGATAGCTTACATTGACTGATAGTTTGGAGGTATGAACGAAGTAAAAAGACTAAAAATCTAGATAAAATATTTTTAATTTAATTATGATATCCTAGAAAATATAAAAATTACCTATAAAATATTAATTCTTAATTAAAAAGTAAATAAAGTGACAAGGAACGTTTTGGAGTAAAGTAACCGTTTCTTATATAAAACAAGCATTAAGCTGACCTTGCAACATCAGTCCAAAAAGTACTCTTCATCATTAGTTCAACGTTTAGTTGCATAATCTGATCAATGAGAAATAACTACCATATACTTCAGAGTGGTCTTATATCATGAGGTATATTTATCCTGACATTGCTTACAGTCTGCGTGGGTTATCATTAGGATCTTCCAATTCAGCGAAATTGTCTTCCACTATTCCGCGCACCCTGGAACTCAAATCAAAGTTTAAATATACAAAGTTCCATCTTAGTTTCAAACGAAAATTGCCCACAAACTTACTGAACAATCTACTACCTTGTTTAGAGATTCAATGCCAGTTCCAATACCAACAATTCCACAATCTGAACATATAACATATTTCCCTTCAAAGTATGCGAGCACACTGACCGAAGATCATCAGTCAATAAAACAACTCTCATTTCAAAATCTAACTAATCACACAGTGATTTAAGCCTTAGTAATAATGTCTGCTAACTACCCTCTTCGCGTCTAGGGAAGAATCTTCAAATACCCTACTTCCTACTACGTTCTCCTTCTCTAGCTATTGCCTAGTTACACCTAAAAAATAGTAAGAATATGACAGTTTAGATTCTGATGGGGAAAAACACGTGTTCTCTCAAGTGCTTCATCACAATCTAAGAATATGCTTTCCTATATTATACTGAAAATATTTATCAGAAAATCACCCAAAGCTTTTATAAAAATTAGTCAAGTAGATCAACTTAAGTATTAAGGAATCACCCCAAGTGGCAAACTATAAAGTAATAAATGTAGTACCTTTTACAAATATTCCTACATATGAGACTAACATTGAGGATAATAAAAGCACCTAGTCTCCACTAATTATTAACAATAACTAAAAAATAATAGTAATTAAATATGACTAAAAAGTCGGCACAAAGGCCGTCACTTCTTTTACAAAACCAAGAGACCTCTAAATCTCTAAACCCTATGGATTATTCAATTATTAACTCATAATTACCAATAAAGAAATAGACTCATATTCTTTGTATTATTTATAGATATCAAAATCTATAATATATAATGATAAAAACTTAATTTCTCCCAATATCAAATATGGAAAGTTTAAAGAAAAATAATAGATAGTGGCTATTCTACAAATCGAGAGGATAATTGGAAAACTTATTCTCTCTTCTCTCTGAATCGATGAATCGATTCAGAGAGAATTCCAAACCATATCAAATTCACAGTCAACGAAGAAAGACACTACTATGACTACACTTCTATTAGGAAGTAGACAATTTGATTAAACTCAGTTCTTTTTAAGAAAAAAGTTTACCATAAGCAGATAAGGTCACGCATAGAACAATGAAAAAGAAATTGTTTTATTTGGATTAAATGATTCAAACTGAAGTGACAGTCAGAGAGATTGAACAGATCAGATGTTATAAATGAGCTTGTTCCTTATAAGCTATTAAGCTTTATTAGATCGGGGGTCCTTAGAGAACTCAATATGAGATGATTATTATTAGTATTATAATTAATATTAAATTTACAATTCTAGGAAATCTTTATTTTAATGATTATATATATTATTACACAACAAAATCAAATTTTTCAAGAAGTTTAATAATAGTACTCGATGTTGAATGATAAATAGTTCCATCTCTGTATGAAGAGAAATTGATTAATAACTAAACAAAAAATGAAAAACTTCAAAAATATTAAAATTTCAAATAATTAAGCAAAGATAAGAATTGTAAGACATTTACATTCTCTATAATAAGTAAATTAAAAAATAAAAGAAAAGATTAATTTACAAAATAACTTTTTTGTTAAAAAAAAACCTTATGTGCTCACTCAAATGATTAAATATCCTACGCGAACTTAGTAATTTGTTAATTTGAATTCAAAATCAAAAGTGAGAAAATTTTGAAATTTTTATAGTTTAAAGGCATTAAAAAGATTCTTTAAAATTATTAAACTAAAAACCTTTGAGATATTCAACGTCAAAAGTAGTAGTTGATTTAGTTAGTAATTAATTATAAACTGAAGGTCAAGTATAACGAATAATAGAAATTATTGTATATAATTTAATATTTTTTTAGTGACTATGTAATTTTAAACATAGAAGATTTTGATTTGTAAACATAATGAGACTTATTTGCAAATATATCAATATTGTTAGCTTGCCAAACCTAGTCACCAAAGGTAAGTGTGTTAGTTTCTTAACTTATGGAATATTTAAGGGAATCAATTGAAAGACTTGATCTGGACCAGGTTGAGACTTTACCCAGGCATTATTTATTACTAATTTGAGGAAAATCTTAGATCATTAGATGATTAAAACAGTAGACTTGTCTGGGGATCAAACTTTGCTGTCATACTTCTACTAGACAGGTTGCCACTCACCTTCTGACCTCGTCCTGATCTAAGATTTGATTTATATAATAAATTATTATTTCAAGCTTTAGGCCAGAATTTGATTTGTAGAGTTTTGTTAGAGGTCAATACCTTAGTAAACAAGCATATATAAAATTAAGAAGTAAATCACTATTAAATAATTATTTAAGTGAATTTAAAAATACTACAAATTATGATACTATTTTTAGTCGCAAAAAAAGCTAACGATTAAATTACTTAGATACCATATAGGGATATCCAGAACTAATTAAAAGCAAGAATAAATTATTTAATAATATAAATTAGTTTTAAATAAAGAAAATTCTTGCAAATAATGGAACAAATTGTTCCCTAGCCACCTTCTAGAATCATAAAAACAAAAGATTAGAAAGATTTATTATGCGAAAATAAAGGACGACATTAAAAAATAATAATAATCAAAGTATATTTAATTAAATTATAGTATTTTAATTAAATTTATTTTTGATGTTTATTTGATATAACTAATTTAATTTCAAATATTAAATATCATTTTATATTTAATATTATTATAAATTTAATCAATTTAAGATAAATATAATTAGAAAATCGTAAAAGTTCTAATTAATATTAAGTTTTTTTTTTGAGAATCTGCGCAATTATGAATAAAAAATGCGTCCGTTATATTTACACATTAAATATTTGTACTGAAAATGATTTAATCTAATGCTATCTTCTTCTCTGATATCACAAAAATTAAATATTTTCAGTTGGAGTATTCCTTAAAAAGAATTATTAAGGATTGGTCTTGTATCTACCGAGAGATGAAGCAGTCAATTTATTTTATAATTTGAATTTAAAATTATAAACTGACTCTATAACTGAGAGCTAATATATGAGCTTTGAAACCTTAGAAGTTTAATGAGGAGGTTTCAACAGATTAGGGAAGAAATAAGTGTTCCAAAGGACGATTCAGTTCTAAATGTATTAGAGGAAACTTCCATTACTACAATTAATAATAGGTTGATTACATTACGTACCGATTACAGCATAAACATTTTCTTATTAGTAAACATACTTTGAAAAAGAAATGAATTCCTTTGCTTAAGTTTGTCTTGCTTAAGATTAAATTTCCTTTGTGTTATTCAAACATCTTAAGTAAGGTAAATTTAACTCTTCCTCTCTTGAAAGAATCTTTCGAGCTTTATATGCATTCCCAAGTTCAATGACTACATTTGCATCTTGATCATGCTAGATTAAACTATTTCATTGAGTGAATATGGATGCAATATTCAAGTAGTTATCTAAGACGCTGCTCATTCCTTTTGAAACATGAAAAGCTGATATAAGCATTTCCATTTATTCATTTATCTCTCTCTTTGAAAGAAGAGACTATATTCTTTTGAATGTCATTGAATTAAAATTCTTTTCATCAATTTAAACTTTCCTAAACTTTCAATTAGAGCAAGAGCTTTTTAGTTGATTATTCTCTTAACCGATTTTCTGGATATATAGTCCTCTTGTAAAAGTGCATTAGAATTATTATCTTGCAATAATGAAGTATTTGATCTTCCAGCATTCGCTTAACAAAAAGGAGTGAAATAGTTCAAATTATATATTACTCTCTTTAATTTGTATATACCTGCCGTCTATAATAAAGGAGGATAATGTAAAAGAAAGTTCCCCTTGTCTTTAGTTGATTAGTTTTGATTTTATTTTATGGATCAATCTTAACTTAAAATAAAACTCTCCGTTTAAGGTCTTTCACAGATTCTTAGTAATTTAAAATGTAACTTTTCTTATTTAGCTGACAAAGATTAGTAAAAAGGAAAATTATTGACGATCTTACTAACTTACCTTTAATGCTAATCTTAAAATTTCTGACTAGCTTTGTTTAAAAATATATACAAACATATTAAAGTAAAATTATTATGAATTTACTGCTTTAAATTTACACATTCCGCTAAATATTTAAATCTCTATTTTGAGAGAGTTGAGCATTATCTCGTCGGCAAAAATGGATATGCTATGAAAAAGAAATGTAGAGAATTCAAATCTTAATAAGCCATAGCAATTAATTTTAGCCGAAACTTAGTCAAATCCTCAAAATTTTTTGTTGCAACTTTAGCTTTTACGAAAAATACTGTGCTCTCAAATTATTAATTTAAGATATAAGATTCTAGAAATTAGTCGAATAGGATTTTATTTTAACTTTTTTTGCAAATTTTCGAAAAAATATAAAAACATTAATTAAGGAAAGGGAGACTTTATTTGAAAAATTATATAATAACAATCTCATTACTTTAAGGAGGACAATTTATCTAAAATATCGACGATGGTTTACGAGGAATTATTTTCCTTATTTATTTGTTATCTTATATTAAGTTGATATCATGATATTAAATATTCAAATTTTATCTCTAAGTTTGAGTGTTACCAAATATGGGACATTTAAGTATTATAATTTAAGTCATTTAGTTATTTATATATTATAAACTATTAATATAAAATAAATATTTCTTCTTAAAAAATTTTGTTAATGATAAATTTGTAAAATGCTCATCAATTTAAATTAGTGAAAATAACTCAAATATAATAATATAAATGACATTAACTGTAATAGCCATTTGCAACTGGTTAATAAAATAAAGATTTATCACACACTTGAAAGATTATTTTTCGTCATGGAAAACTTTTCTTCTAGAATTAGTTGTAAATCAACTGAAACCTTTTCGAAGTACCGATTATACAGAAAATTCCCATAATAAATATTATAGCTTATATATCCTTATATTTAATTGATGTATACTAATAATTGAATAAATTTTATAGATTAAGATGTTTTATTTAATAATTATAAATTTAAATCAATATTTAAAATTTTTTTATTTGTAAACTATCTTTAAGTAGAATTAACTTTCGATATTGATCTTAATCATAAGCCTTTTATTGATAATAGGTATTGATTTACAAAATTAGTGAACTTTTAGATTTATATATAAATATATTAAATTCTTTAAATGATTAAAAATAACTTCCATTAATTATACAAA
>ARYC01010490.1:0-19817 GCA_000711775.1 Oxytricha trifallax | reverse complement strand
CTACGTGTTTATATTTAATGGGTGATTAGACTTATAAGATTTTAACAGAGAATTTAATAAGACCAAGGGAGATAAAAGATTTGAAGCTTTCCTTCATAAAGAAAACGATGTTAGTAGAGAGGTTCTTGGAGAAGTTCCAAGGAGTTTTAAATCTGATAGTGTTTGTGTTAAGCATGTGGTCTTGGTCTGTATCGCAGTACATAATTACATCTTAGTTGTAGGACCTAAGTTTGTCTATGGTTTTGAGGAAGGTTCTGATTTGCTTAGGGTTACTGTCGTCGTTAGCTATGGTGTGCTAAGCTTTGGTGTCTCTTTCAAGGATGTCTTCGATCTATTCGAAGTAGTAGGCGATTGTGTTAGCTAGTCCTTGGGTTGCTGATTGGATTCTAAGGGAGACAATTTGCTCTTTAAGTTCTAGGGCTTTAAAGAGGGTTCTTGCTGAGACTTTGGTGCCTTTGTTGGCTTCGTCGACTAGGGATTTGAATGCTAGGTCTGTCTTGGTTGAGTAGTAGTCTGGAAGGTCTTTGAACTTGACCGAAGATTTGTCAATCATTTAAGCGTCTCTGTGTTCACTCATATTTAATAGTGATTAATATTTTATTATTAATTAGGAATCTTGTTTAAATTTTTCTTTAAAATTTTCCTAGTCAGAAATCTTATTAAAGGGTGATTCCTCAATAAGGATTAAAGGTTCCTATTTAATAGGAAGCTTGATTGATGACGCATTAGAGTGCGTCAAGGATTGTTCACCTCCTTCATAGAAGGAGATGTCGGCTTCAGAATCATAGTCTAGTGAGCTAGACTTGTCTATTGGCGCTTGGAGAATGGCGCATTGAGAAGCTAGAAATTTCTGCTCTTCCTGCATGAACTGTTAGTTAAGATTCTAAAGTTCTTGATGAGTGAACTTGTTATGGAACTATGTAAGTTCGCTGGTAAGTTAGAAGTCGATTTTGGTGTTAGTGGGAGGGGAAGGCATTGGAATGAACTCCGGTGAAGAGGAGTTGAGGTTTCCAAAATCAGTAGCTGGCTTTTGGGTTTTAGGGATCCATTTGTTGTTAATCTGGACTAAGTAGAGTGATTAGGCTAAGAGTTCTAACCAATTAGCAATGTAGTGATTGTTCTGGTTGTGGGCTCTGATTTTGGCTTCATTTCTAAGTTTGAAGATGAGGGACGGGTTGATCTAAGCGACTTTTTTGGCTATGTAGATAACATTCTGGATTGTGAGATGTCCCCAATCGTTGTTCATAGACTCTGAGATGATTGTATCGATGATTTCTTTGAGTCTGGATCCTCGAATGAGGGTTTGAATGAAGTTCTTTGTGTAGGTCGAGAAGTTGGGCATTTCGCTCTTATGTTCCACTAACTTTGATTATAATTTAATAATAAAATTATATATTATTTGGGGGAGGAAGTTTTTTTCCAAGAGGGAAGTTTCCTGTTAAGTAAATTTAAATAAAAAAACTAACGTTAATAATATATAAAATTTTTTAATTAACACTTTTTTACCTCATTAAACGTACGTCTAAAGGATAAGTTTAACATTTATTAAAAGTTAATAATGATAATTTCAAATATTTCTAATATCATTATTTTAGACATATAGAAGGATATTTTTTATTTTAATTCTTACTAAAAATTATTAAAAATAAATATAAAATAGACAACAATAAGATATAAAGATAAAAAATTGTTGATACTAAGTAGTTCTTGAAAAACTTCTTGAGTGGTAGAATAAATTGATTGAATCATAAGTTTATTAAAATCATAAAAGGTGTTTAAAATTGTAAAAAAAATAAATTTAAAGAAAAAAAAATATAAAATTTTCTTGACATGAAACTTGCCTAAAAATTTTTTTTTATCATAAACCTTGGCAGGAAACTTCCCCCCCTCTAGTCTTTATATTAATATTTGATTTATAATTCCATTTAATTTTGTATTAATAATTTGACATTTAGTAACTTGCAAATCATAACTTTATTTTTTTTAAATATTTGTATGGAAATTTGGGGGTGGGAAAGTTTCCTGCCCCCAACATTAAATTTTATATTGTTTGCCAATAAAAATATTTGAATCAAATAAATTTCAATTTCAATTACCATAACCATGTACTAAACAACTTATATTAATATATAATTTTGAAGGCACATAATTATTCTTTATCAAATTATAAATAATAAACAAGGCTAAAATAATTATATTTTATTAATAATTAATGTGATTTTCATTAAAATATATATTCATTATCAAGGTAGAAATGATATTTGAAGCTAAATTAAAAATAACTATATCATAATTGATGATAAAGATTCTTTGAAATTATAAAAATTACATATTTTTATGTATGGGGCAGGAAACTTCCGAAGGGGGCAGGAAACTACCTTTTTGGAGGCAGGAAACTTCCCCACCCCGGAAATTTTAATATAAACTAATTGAAAGTAATATTAAGATAAAAAATATTTGCTTAGTTTGAAAATTTTATTCAAGAAACATTACTATAAATATATAATAATTTAAATTATAAATATTAATATAAATAAAAAAATGGCTATATTTATTGATGATTTTTATCAAAAAATTGAGAAGCAATTTCATAGTTGTGTCTGGTATTTACCAGTTTAAATCTTGAAATTCCAGATTAAGATATGGAATTCCAGATTTAAATCTAGAACATTTTTCTCAGATCTGGAATTCCAGATTTAAAAAAAAAGTTCCAGATCTAAAACTGGAATTCGTCTCCCAAATCTGGAATTTAAAAAATTCCAGGTATGTGGGGGGCATCCCAAATTGAACTCTCCGTACCTTAATTGACCTTAGTGCTGGGTGACCAAGACATTTTATTTTTATTATTTTTGAAAATATATTTTTGCTCAAGACCTGAGCCTCCTAAGAAATGGTAAAATTCATATTTAAATAAATTACTTGAACTTTCCAAATATTATTACATACAACTTTCAAGGAGTCCATAGGACATGCCAAATATAATTAATGGATTTAGTAATTATTTCATACTCGATTATTTTATTTTAAATTTTCTTGATTTCATTTTTTACTATGATTTTTAGAAACTTTAAACCTTTATAGCTCACGTATTTTTTGGAGAAAAATATTTTTGCAAATATATTATTTTCCCGGGGCCATACCCCCAAAAGACCATCATATTGTCATGTCTTGAAGAGAATTAAAAATTATTTATTAATTTTTTTATTTTAGATTTTTAGATTTTTCCTTGGCTGAACCTGGTAAAATCTAGAAAAATAGAAATTTGTTAGAAATGTCCATTATCAAATTCATAAAGTGCGTATTTTTAAGGTTTTTTTAGGCAATGTAAATTTTATTTTCTATAATTCCTACTAATTATCAAATTCTGCATCTCTCCTGTGTCCCTGAGACACTAAGAAACAAGAATATAGATTGGAGATGGTAATTCTTTGATTTTGATATTTGAGAAAAATGTAAAAATTTAATCTAAAATTTTGGAAATTCTTCATTGTTTATTTTTAACCACGTTCTAGAGCAATTTGTGGCCTCTAACTTACACTGTAATTTTAATTTTATTTTTTTATTATTTTGCATTTTATATGCATCATCACAAATAAGTTTTTAAATAGTTAGAGATTTATTGATATAACTAGCAATTATGAAGCATATATTGTATATTTATATATGTTCAACTTATCATATCAAATATTATGATTAATTCATTTAGGAATTTAAATGACAATAAGATCAATAAGAGAAAAATTTTTTTTATATATATTTTGATCTATTTATATACCATACCATTAAAAATAGAAATGAATTTTAGCTATGTAGAGTCATATTTTGCTTAATCAATTAGAAATAAAAGTCCAATGATTAGCACCGAATAATTTTTACCTATAGGGGGATAAAATAGGATGCTAATCTACCTCTTCCTTAGAGCTTTTATTATAATACTTCAATTTCAAATTGCTTATAATTCTGGTCTTGTATTTATGTTAAAGGCATCTTTCAATATTGACGATAATCCCAAACCTAAGTTATACCTTGATGATTAGTATTTGCATTTCTAAAATTTTTTTTCTATTTTAAATTCATGTTTATCTAATTACTTATAAACCTTTGCATTAAATTATCTATTATTTATACAAAATACAATATTTGCTTTGTTCATTAATTATAAATAAATTTAATGTATATCACAATCCTATTTATCTTAACATTACTCTTAAATTATTCTTTGCAAATTTTGCAATACTTAAACACAATTTTCAATTATCTATTATTGTACTCAGACATATTCTTATCTGTATTAAATAAATATAAAATATCTCATTAATTATATTTATATATTGAACCTTTTTTACCAATAACTCTTTCGAATCTAAAAGTATATTATATATTATTACTGACCTCAATATATTATTATGTAATTAAACAAATACAATCATTTCAACATCTATTATAATATCCCGTATTTAATTATTCGAATCAATATACATAATAACTAATTGTTTTTTATCAACAAACTTAATTTTCCCTCATTTATTCACATTTAATATACTAATAAAATATAAAAGAATTTCTTGTTTTGGTTGAAAATTTCGATCCACATGATTTCTAATTAGAATAATTATAGCTTTATTATGTATAATTGTAAGTTATCTTAACTATTGATTTTCATTAATAATATCAAAAATAGATTCTTCATAATACTCTTTATAAATTAAGATTACTAGACCCGATAAAATGATTATCATTTTATTTATCTGAAATTATTTTGATTACTTTCTGTTGCATATTTTGGATATTTACACAATATTGTAGGAAGAAGCTCAAATTGGTATAAATTAAAGTTAAATACATATAAGTTTTTATAGATTAAATTTAGATAAATGAATAAAGAAGATTTCTAATTTAAAAATATGAAATATACTCATATATTTAAAAAGAAATTTATATATAATTGTTTCTAGAGGTATGTTATTGAAAGAATTTAATTGATGAGTTTAAGTCAAAATACATACACTTAAATATATGTTCCTATTATATAAATATTTGAAAGTAATATATACCACCATGTTCTAAGTTATTAATTGGTACCATTAATCGATTAGGTTAATATGAACTATAAATTTTTATGAATTTTATTACACTTATCAAAATTATTGCTATTAAATTAAAATATTAGTTTAAATAAGAATAGGGACAATGAGATGATTAAAGTTTAAATAAATTTTAAATATTTAGCATAGTTATAGATTTTCCTTGTTGCAAATGATATTTTTTATTTTAAATATTATGATATATTTTTGACTATTTTGTTTATAATATCATTTAGCTAGTATCCAAATTTCATTTTATAAAATTATAAAATTTTAAATTATTTATGATATTGTAACGTATTACTTATTTTAGGGATAATATCTTTTTAAGAATTATAAAGTTTTTTTCAGTTTATCTACAAATTAAATTACAAACTTAAGTGATATAAATGACTTCATTAACAACTTATTATTTTTTATATGATTTATAATAGTGGATATATTTTTAAAAGATTTGAAATAAAAATAGGATGAAACTAAATAAAATATATTATGAGTTTTAATAAATTTATATTCATTTTTTGTAAAAATAAAAGCTAATAGCATTTGTTTAATTTTAATATAACTTATTTTATCTACAAATATTTATAGTTTATAATAAATATAGAATTAATGGAACATCCTAAAGTATGAAAAATCTACCTGTTAATGACCATAAACTACTATTTCTCATGATTGTTGTACTCATTTATGAGATTGGTAATTAATGACTTTGGGGAAACAATTTAAAGGAAGTTTAGCCATTAATTATCTTGCAACATTCACTTCTAAAGATACTTAGCTAAATATCTTGCTTCTCTTCGTTCTAGAATGAATATGAATATTTTGTCTCACTGTACATTGGCCATAGTTTTTTATAGATAATAAGAACAATTAATTATAAAAATATGATTAACATTAATTCTTAATAGAAATATATATAAACATGTTTCATTCTCTTAATCTCAGTCATGAGTATCAACTTCAGAAGCTTTAAATTTTTCTGAGCCCCTTCTCTGAGTAGTCTTGCTCAGCATCAGTTGACTGAACCCAGTGGTCTTATCAGGGAAAACACTAATTAGAAAAATAAGATTTACTTATTGAAATTTTCATTTTTAATAAACACTAGCTCCATCTGCGTTTGATTGTTTGGTTTTCCTATTAATATTTTTAGTTCTTTTATTATTGAATAGTTCCCTTATAAAAATAAATAATGGATACTCTTATCAATACGTCTGGCAGCTACTTCTTGATAAGTAGGATGTTTACTTGTAGACTCATTTTTACATAGCACTTCAAGACAAATAGTAACGCTCGTTAATTAAGTTTCTGCCTTGACAAGAGTCATTGGCTCTAACAGCATTAATTAAAATATAATTCTTTAGATTTTTGAGATTAACATGAAAGAAGCTCTATGCTAAAGCATCACTCCACATTGTATACGATATCTAACTAAGGTGGGATGTCTCTCTTAGAGATATTTGACAAATTTGACAAGAGCCAATATAAGCGAGAATCTTTGTATTCCAGATCACTCTATACATTTATCTAGGCTTATTTAACAGGGATTATCTTACTATCTTAAACTATTGAGATTCGCTCTATTCAATAAGCTTATATCCTCTTCTGTAGTTACCGCTTTCTGACAGCAGTATGAATGCCACCTTGATACAGTTGAGTTGCTTTGTCAGATTTCTTTATTCTCGAAATTACCAGACTAGCTAGAGAAATTTTAACACTTTCCATTTGACAGCCAAAGGATAATTGAGACCCTTTATTGCAAATTTTAGATTATTTTGCATTTTCCCCAATTTTGTTTGAATTTACTCAGACAATTTTTAAATCCCTACTAAACTTTTATTCATATAAGCCCTACTTTTAGCTTGTAGGAATTTTGGGATGTCTAAAGCTTTTAGCAACGTAGAGTCCATTATTTTGCATTAAACTCCCATTTTATTATTATGTTACAATGATTAATTTTATCCATGGTAATTGATTGCATCATGCTATGATAAAACCCCGTTCGTCATTTAAGAATGAAGATTAGGAGTTAAGAACAAATAAATATTGAGAAAGAATTTAATGACGTTAATTATTAATGTTTGGGCAAATTATAAAAACTGTTGGGTCGATTAAATGTCCTTATAAAATAAACGAATCACGGTGTGTATATTTGATTTAATCCTAATTATATTTAATTTCAGCCAATTATGTTTTAATTTTTGATTAATTGTTCTTAATCCCCTATCTTTGTTTTAATTGAATAAAGGGGTTTTAATCCCAAATTCATCAATAAATACTTAAATTAATTAATTGCTATAAACTACAATGAATTTATGTAGCTTTATGGGTTGCTAGAGACAAATTAATAGCTTGTACAGCAGGAACTCTAACATATTTGTATATCTTTGAGATATTGTTCTCTGTGAGTGTAAACATCAAGAATTGTATTTTAATGGAGTGTTATTCTTCAATATATACATTGTTACTTGCTGGAGGTCTGACTCTTCTATGTTATTAGGTATTCACCGTTCTAATATCAATGGCAATAAATGTTGAATATGTTTTTATATTCATGACTGTAGGCATTCGTCTAACGGGATCTAACAGAAATTTGTTATGAATGTCTTTAAATATAGAATTAACTAAAAAAGTTTAATGAAAAGATTAAGTTAAATTAACTTAATTCTTTTATATATTTTTAAAAGTAAAGTTATCAAATTAATTAATTTTGAAGTAATTCCTTTTTACAAAATTAAATTTAAAATCCCACTTACGCAAATAAAAATTAAGTTTTTGTATTCCTTTGGAGTAAATTAATTTCATATTTCAATTTGGTTATTTAACTATTATTATGCATTAACAGCATTAATTTACGGAAGCAGAGAGAACTAAGATTTAATGATCATTATAAAAAGTAATAATTGCTCTTTTATTTGAATGTACCACCATCTTAATTAAGTTATTAGTAAATCTTATAAATAATTAAGCAAATGTTGCTATTTTCAACTTATACGGCTTAACTTAAACTATTGATATCATTTTTTTGTATAAAGAGAGTCATTGTCACATTTAAATTCACATTAAATGTGAGTTAATAATTTTTTATAACTGGCAAGAGTCCTATCATTTTATCTCTCCTAGCACTAATTAAATTGAGTGATATACAAACTATTAAAGTCTGGTTAAATTTGCCTTCATAAAATTAAAATACAATTGAGTAACTTGCATTAATATAGTGCTATTTATTTTAATTGCATTAATAATTATCAAGTATCAATTAATTAATAATTTTATATGAAATTTACTTTAAATAACTTATTTATGAATGATATTATAGGGCTTCATTCTACAGAAGATCTTAACTAGCATTGCCTCTTGTAGAGATCTGAATCATACACATTTTTCATTGCTTTATCAATTGTCTCTTTAAACCCTTCTTATCACTTATAATTATTATTATAAAAGACAATGTAATATTTAAAATCAATTAAGACCTTGATTGTTGTTTATTTCTCTTGTTTTCAGTAATGCACCAGTTCATCTAACGAGTTTAAGCTGCCACTTGTAAACTGACTCTTGACTTAAGTTGCTGCTGTTAATTCATCATAAGTAATTGCTTTGCCAGCTTATGAACCATAACTCATAAGGGGTTTAGTTATCACAAACATCAATTATTTATATATTACTATGAAAAGATCGAATAATAAACTCAAATGTATACTTTAATTAATTAAATATGATTTAGGTAACACTCGCCAGTAGCAATAAGTTCAAACTAAAACAGTATCTTGTATGAGATTCACTGAGTTGCTTGATGAGTATGACTCCTTCAAGTGTTAGTAGTAACATTCTCATAATTCAATTGATTGACTCAAACTCTCGCTGTTTAAATTTCTTCGTATAATAATAGAGCTTTTATTGCTTAGAAATAAGTAGTGAATTGGATTGTAGTTACAGCAATCAGCCTATGGAGCAACAAGCTTGCGATGATGAGTAAGTGACCTCTTAATTCTAGTTTAGGAGTTAAACCCCTTAGTCTCATAATTTGTTTGCTTTCACATAATCTCATAAACTTGCTAACATATTATATGTACCAATAACATATTAAAATTAAAATAAATTAAACTAATTCACGAGTATTCACTCTTATTTCTTTGATATTGAAATTAGCTTAAGCTAAAAATGATCACTGCTGCTATTCCAGTTTACTTTCTATCTGCATTTAAGCATAATCACTAAGGAATATAAAAACGCATCATGATCCTTGCTGTTATATGGTTATTTAATTTTAGCGCCTGAATTTCAGTGCTACTAGCTCAAATGATGACATCAGTTAGTTGAAGCAAATTCACAAGCGAATTTCTTAAAACTACCCATATTTATAGTTTATAGAATAAATGTTAATACAAAATATAAGTTTAATGAATGCATATATGAGTAGTGATAGGAACAGATAGTAAGGGAAATGTGAGTAAAACAGAAGAGGCAACATGCTGAATGCTACATAGAATTGGTTAGATAGAGGTCTGGAAGCCTGCTCTTGAAGTACTAATTTGAAATAAAAAGGTAAAATGAATTGGCTAATCAATTTAAGAATGAAGTGGTTGCTAATTACCAACATTTCTATCCAAGATAAAACTTGTATTAATCATTATTACATTATTATATTAAATATATCGAATTTAATTTTGATTTACTTTTGTTTAATTAATGTGAAACTAGAGCTTATTTGTACCATCAATTTATAGCAATTCATACTTTACTTCTCATTGTAGTGTCATCTTTATTATTGTTACTTTATCCATGACTATTACCTCTGATGTTGTATTCTTAGCAGATACTAAGATGACGATCATAAAATTGGTGAAGTATTATGATTTTAATAATCTCAAAAGTAAAAATGAAAAGGCATTAAGAACTCAATTAATTTACTTTTTAATCTCTTATGCATATTTAAATGAATATAATAAATTATTGAAGTATTTTTAAAAACTAAGAAAACAATTTAGATTAATGAATAATTATTTTATGACTTTAGATAATTTTCCTGAAGCGTTATTTTGAATTCGATTTCAACCGACTCTTGATGCATATCATCTTATTTTAGTTCCTTAAAATTCATCATGACAAATGGATAAAATGAACAAGTTTACTATTGAAATATTTTGTATTAAGTCAGCTTTAAACATTGACTTATATTTCAGGCAATAGAAAACGTTTTATTATATATTTGTTATTAACTTATCATTTCTCAAATTTGATTAATGTTCGTATAATTTGAATTGTTGCCATTTCCATATCTTTCTTTCTCTTTTTATTACCAGCAATTTATATAGGTTGCTTGAATGTTTAATCTAAAGTAATACCTGGTTATGACAACAATCTAAAGGAAGTAACATAATTTCACCATTTTAATAATATAAAAATATTCCAAAGCTTGTATTTAAATTAAATTATATCTTTGATTTTCTTAATCATGTTGACTTGCACTTTTAAGATTATGAAACTAAATGATTACTTTAAAGATTATTTATTGAAAATTTACTATGATAAAGAGTAGACCTCTAAAACAGAAACTAAGTGCTATTTAATATAGATAGAATGCAAAGAATGCTTGATTGAAATTGCAAAGATATAATCAATTAGTAAACTTGGATTCATAAATTTCTCCAAACTATTATATTATAAATAAAAATGAGTATGGATAGATGTTTAAATTCGTAATTGTCTATTATCATTATAAATTGCAAATAAATCGTTATTACTGACAGTTCTCTTAAAGTAATAATCATATAAAAATCAATTATCAATTAGTAATTAAAATTCGATTTATTAAGTCTAAAAATAGCAAAAATACCAGCAAAGCTTACAATTTCAACTGCCAATAAAGTGACAATTACACTATAACAATAACAATTTCGAAGGATTTTGTATTTAGAACTAGAAATCATAATATTAATTAAATTTTTAAAGGAAATAATTGAAGTTTATTAAGTTAAATAATTAATAAAATTTATCAGAAGAGAATAAAATCAATTAAACTTTAATTCAAAATATTAATTGATTTTATTAAATATTGTTTGAAAGTTGTTAGATTAACAATATTTTGTTTAAAAATTAATTATGACTTTATTAAACTGAATCAAAGTCAAACAATAATTGTTAGTTAATTCACTGGATATTTATAATTATAATTATGATTATTTAGATTTAGTAATTATATATTATAAAAAAGTTAGGTAAGTTATTTTTCTTCAATTTATTGAACAATCATTAAATAAAAACCAAACTAGTTTTCTAAATTATACTTAAAATAATTATAAATTGATTCTAATCTTCAGAAAAGATATCCAAAAGTTTAAAGCTAAAAATAGTATCGATAAGCTCTTGCAATATAAAAGATATTAAAAGCTATTGCATTTCTGTATGACAATTCTCTCACTATATTTACATACAAATCATTCAACCTCATTCCCTAGTTTATAAGAATGACTGGATAACTAATCCCCTAATAAAGTGCTAAGTCTAAAATGGATTTAATTTAACCGCAAACTATAGTTAGCTTTACCTGATCACCTAGTTACTCACACATTTGACCACATTAAATAGCTCAACCTAAATTATCACAAACTCGAATTAGTAATAGTTCAAATTGTTCAAAAGATTTCCACCATCTTGGTAATGCCATATTCACTCGCAGACATCACCAAAAGTGGACAAAATCCAATTCAAGAGAAAACATTATCCTAGACATTTGCGAAGAAAGACCAAAATGATATTATCTGCAAAAATTAATAAACTTAACTTGCTTCAGATAACAGCATTTAGAACCGCTCTGATTGATGTGTAAATATACATTCTTGACTAAAAAATTAAATAACTTAATCAAGAAATCATTCAATTGATACTATAAAGATAAAGATTATTAAGGGAAAATATCTAAATAAGATTTATAACCTTTAAGAATTAAATTAGACACTTATTATAAAATACTCTCAATAAAATTAAAATGTAGGAGGTCTTCAAACATGAATAACAGACCTAGAGATCAACAATATGAATAAACTCCTAGACTTTACGTTGGTCATAGTTTTCTTCTACAAATATGATCTAGACAAAACCATAGCCATAGATTATATAATCAATGACTTTACTATAAATTTACCTAATATTCCATGAGTTTAACAAAAGTCATCAGACTTTTCACGATTAAACTAGGTGACTGCTGACTCTATTGATAAAAGAAAGCATAAAACTTGGAAATAAGATAAATAATCTTATCAAATAATATATGGAGAGTATTTTTGTATTTGAGATTGACAAGGATAATACAGCATGAAAATTCAATTGCCTAAACTAAAGGAATTTTTAGAAAAACTATAAAATTGTTCACTATTTTAATTTATAAAAATTAAAAATTTATAATAATCATGAATGAGCGCAAATTATAATTTTAATTAATATTATTTTTTTATAAAATTTAATCTCACATCCTTATATTCATTGTTAATAAATTAATCATAATATTTGTAACAGTGTGAGTTTAGGTAAGAGGTTTAGTTAAATAAATATATGAAAGTTTGTTATATAATAAGAAAAACTATTTCAATTCTGATTTGATGTTGAGATTTATGTTTCTTTTTGCTTAGTGCTTTTCTTATATCATTATGGTTGTATAAGAATGTAATACTGATCTTAAATTAATTTATTTTAAAAAAATTATGATAAATCTATTTATTATATGTAAAATTAAAAAAATAGTCAGATGCTTAAAATGGTAAAAACATAGGAATTTTTAAATAATTTTACTTTGAACATATATTATAATCAAGTTAAAGAAATATTTATTTTATTGCTAGAACCAGACAAGTGACTTTTGAGCGCTTAAGCAAGTTGCATCTCACCGAATTCACCTTTATGTGCTTAAACATATTCTTTATTTATAACAATATCTATGCTAATATAAGTATGAAAAATCAAGCTATACTCTAATAAATATGTATTTTTCATTCAAAATTATAGGAACCATTTTTATACTAAAATAGGCAAGTGTATAAACTCTTGAGGTATTTGATTGATATCGATTTGTTATTATAAACCATGAAGTGCTAAAATATTGCTTGCTAATGAAGTCGATCAAAGCATATGTTTTGAAATCTTTGAGATATAATACAACTTTTTTAAGCCTTATATTTTATAATTAATATAGGTTTTTAAATCAGACAAGCTTCCATAGATCATATAATACATGCATCAATTATTTAACACTATATTAAATATAATGAAGCAACACTCTATTTTCTATATAACAAAGATCATCTTAAAACCCCAAATACCATAAAACTTTTCCAAAGAATTATAGTTACCTTTTTGCTAAAGTGAGAGAAATCAAAATCAAACAGCACCTATCAGACCTCCTTGACTTATACAACATAACTAACAAAGCAATAAAAATGAACGGAATAACAAGGAATGAGGGAGAATTAAGACAAGAATAAATCAACCATTATAAAGTAGTTAATTTAAGTTTAAACTCATATTAAAGGACTTAATCCTTTGCATTTACGAAAAATAATAGAAAAACAGAGAATCAAAATGGGGATTTATGCATAATAATTTTCATCCTCCACTCGTTTTTCACATTATTGTGGAATTTTTCCACTCTTTAGTCTGCTCTATCACTTTCATAGCAGCTGACAAGTGATCTCTATGGTATTCATACCAGGCATGACCACTATTTAATAAAAATTAAAGTTATTTTTTATGCAACTTAAATTATAATTAATAGTATACTCTTAGTTCCCTTAAATCTAAATATGAGTCAAATTATTATTATTTTGATTTAGATTATGAATTTAATTAATTAATTTATGAAATTTTTTATATAATTATATAATTGAAAGCTTTTTATACTATACCAGTTCATTTGATGTTACACACTTGCATAATATACATGGTAAGATTTTTCTGCAAAAATATATAGATAATAAAACAGTGACTAATTATCACGCAATATAACTAATACTTAACTTAATTATTAACATAAGCTTGAATTTATCCCATTATAACATAATCATTTTCCATATAACCAAATGAGTACCTCAATTATAACATTCCAAGATTGATTTTAATTTCAACAGATTAATATTCAATCTCATCAACAGATGTTTCAATTATTTTATTCCACAATTTTGTGTGATTTTCTTAGATTATTCTCCGTTTGCACAGTAATAACTTAATGATTAACTTTTTCAAATTGATTGACTAGTAGTTTCATGCTTATTCTTGTTTGGTTAATGACATCAGCAGGATAAAGAAAATTCCAAAATTGTTAGATTAGTTGGTTCAAGCATTATTGATAATTACAAATGATAAATTGTTACTAGTACAATATAATATATTAAATATTTTAATGAAAATATTTGTTTGGTATTCCATGATTTTAAAATTATCATTTTATTTGTTATAAAAACGCTATTAGTGTATTTATAATTTTCAGTAGAAATCTTTTATTTTAAATTTAACTTCATTTTAAAAGGACACAGCTCAAGTCCCAGATTTTATTTTAAATTGAACTAACGACTATTGGTAGCTTGAATCATTTCTTAATAAATTTAATTTTTAAGAAACCAAAATTAGCAACATAGAAAAAAATAATTTTAAACTTATTTATTTTTTGTTCTTAAAATATAAAAATATAAGTTTCCTTTTTGTTATTGAAATGCTTCACATATTTATGATTTTTGTTATTTATAATAATAACATCATCCTTTTAACGAATATTTAACTTTTTTTATATCACTTATCTTTTAAGTTGTTTTTGTTAACAATAACATTTACCTAAAATATTGAAACAAGTTATTTTTTAGAAATACCCTTTGACTTAACATAAAAAGTGTTGATTTACCCTAAAAAAATAAAAGACTACTTATTTAATTTAGATTAATATTGATAGAATATATTCTATCATAAAATAAATAATTTGACTAGTAAATACCAGATTAATAGACACTTAATATATAAATGTATGCTAAAATGCAAAGCAATCAACAAATTGTAAATATTAATTTATATATATATATTGTTGAAATTTAATTTTAGAAAAATATGCAACCCCCCCAAATAAATCAATCGCTGCTTATGATAGCAAATAATAAAATTTGAGTTAATAGTGTTTCAATGAATATTTTTCTTATATCATGGAAAGAAATCTCTCCCAAAATTATAGAGAAATAAAATTTTTTTTCTCCAAATATATAATCTTGGCATATTGATCATTAATACTGAGAGTCTTGGAGTGAGTAACATTAGAATTCAAATAGTAAGCATAATATAATATTAGGGACAAAAAAAATCAGAGAATAAAAATACGATAGATTAAGTCATTAAATTTTAATATATTTTCTTTCTTATTGTTAATTAAACTAAAAATTAAGATTCCATGTCCATCTAAAACCCCTAAGTGAGGTTTATAAGTGCTTTGATTTGTAGGGAATTTGTTTGGGGCTGGGGTTATTAATTAAATACGAGACTAAAATTACAAGCTTGGGGGTCTATTTATGATGAAGAGTATATAGATTTAGTGTTTAAACTGCGTTATGGATGTGATATGTATAGTGAATAAGTCAAACCAGTACTGAACTATAAATCTATTGCACTGCTCTTAAGGCGTAGTCCATCAACTGTTCGCTCTCACTGCTTGAAAGCTGTGTAATTAAAGCAATAATAGCTGAAATCTTAGCCTAAGAGGAAGTCAAAGTTTCTATAGAAGCATATTGACTATCTTATTAATGAAAAAACTTTGAAGTATTGGGCTCACTTCTCTCTCGACTAACGAGCTATTATGTTTCATCGCCAGTTCCCTGAGTTGAAGATCTCTGCATAGTCTGTTGCAAACATTTATAACGAAACGGTATCTCTTACAAAGGTGTAAATCGTATCAAGAGAGTTATTGATTTCACTCTGCCATTTTACAACAACAACTTAAATTATATTTATGATTAAATGCAGCCTAATAGAATAATATTAAGTTTATTCATGCTGACGAGGCTGTGTTTACATTCAACACTTTCATCTAGAAGTCTTGGTATAAGAGTCATAGCAACATAGAAGTATATGACTAGAAATCAAGGTATAAACAATGGCAATTCTTGGAGGTATTAGCGAGGATGCTGGTTTAGAAACTTATCTTATTCATCCTCGCTCTATTAAGACAGAGCAGTATATTAAGTTCTTAGAGCAGCTGAGAGAGAATTACCTTGAATAAGATATTATACTATTCGTTGATAATCTTTCTGTTCATAAGACTACAGAATCAAGGAAGAGTTATGAGCAACTTAGAATAAGGCTAGTGTTCAACGTACCTTACAGTCCATAGTTTAATGGAATTGAGTTCTACTGGGGTATATTAAAGGTCATTACAAGAAACTGCTGCTATACCACTTGATGCATGACCTACCTATCGATATAGTAGACTTTATTAAAAGTTCAGCTAAAAGAGTTGATAATTAGTTGGATAAAAGTGTGCTAAAGAAGGGAGAGTGAATGTATATAAATAAGTTTTGTAGTTAAGTTAATAAATATATAAGTCACACTTTTAAAATTCTTTAGAGGGAGCTGGCTTCTCTTTCTTTTCTTCTACTTCTTGCTTCCCTCCTCCTAAGTTTCTTCTCTTGCTGCCAGCTCCAGCATCTATGTTCATTGACTCTGGGGGCTAAATATTTGAATAAAGTCTCTTGCTAACTTCATACTTTGTCTGCGACTTTCGCTCTCTGTGAAGCTTGCTCTATTCCTTCATCAAGATGATGTCGGTACCAAATTTTTCAAAAGAGTTAAGCTACAAATCTTACTTGAAATATATGAATGCTTCTGCAGCTCTGATAGCCAGCTCTCACTTATCTTGATCCCTTGTTGATCCTTATCTTCTGAAGAGATGGTGTAACTTTTCTTATGAGATTCTTGAATAATTTCTTTCAAGTAATCTCCTTTAATTGTTGCAAGTATGCCAAAGAAATAGTTTCTTTCAGGAAGTTTATTTGACAACTACTTCTTGGTAGACAGGTACTCAGAAACCTCTGGGTTGTTCATAGCATCATCACATAAGTTAGTCACAGAGATTTCTGGATAGTTTAGAATCTCTGCAAACTTCACATCTTAAGTTTTCAATGCTTTCTTCTCTTCGCAGAGTATCGCTCTTAGAAATGATATTTTCGTACCTTCCATCGTTGGCAGGAACAAACCAACTACAGAATAAAGATTAGCTACTATGAGTTCATTACCTTGCTGCACCAGGTAGCAGTGAAAATCCTCCTTGCTTCTTAATCTTTGAATCAACTCTTGTGCTTGCACTCTTTTCATTGCATCATTCATTGACTCCATCTTGTTTACAGATCTAAGAAATGATATTCAAATATATACCTCTGAAAAACTTACTATTAAATATGGGCATCCTATAGGAGGCCAACCTCTAAGAAGGATATGGAGAAGGTTGTGAGATCTGGTTTCAACCTTGAGAGATTGATATCAATTTCTACTCTTATAGTTCCATATTTTTAAATTTAAATTGGTACGTACTTTATTAGGAGTAGCTCCAAAAATGCTAGTACTTCATTAGCAGCAGCTCCTAAAATACTAGTACTTAATTAGGAGTACCCTAAATTTAATGATAAAATCACAAAATATCTCCTAAAGCAGTACGTACTTAATGAGGTGCACCTCCTAAATCGGTACGTGCTGTAATTAACTTATTATTGATAGAAATAATGGTTACTTTCGAGAACTATAGAAGCCAACGATAATGATTTTTCTCCCTCACCAGGTCGGGTTAATGAGGCTACCACAGCGAAAAGACAGATACTACTATCTCAGCAGCGGTGGAACCTGGCAAGCGTTTTCTCCAGACTCCCCTTTAATTGTTTACAGGAAGCAGATCTCTGCGAGCTCTGCGGGGGATACTCCTAGTTCGCTGGGCTCTTATCTCGTATGCATCATGATTACAGGGAGATGTGGATTGGAGGGCGAGGTGGTTTTTTGGAGTTTTTCTAGTTCACGACTTGCCACGTCAACTCACTTCAGATACGTCTACGGTACGACTAAAATTGATGGTTTGATTTTAGTATTAAACAGTGAATTGATAAATATTTTAATTTTGAGTATAACTCATTAATCAGTCATGGTTACTTTCTCACCCATATTTAGAGCTGGATCGTCTCTTAACACTCATATTTCATCTCTAATACTCTAAGAACTTCCCTTGAAACTTGTAGGCATGCAAAGCTCTAATATAAGCTCTCAATTAGAGGCAGTTTAATAATTTTAAATTCAAATTTAAATATGAGCGCTAACATTTTAAGAAAAACAACAGCACTTCCATCAAACTAAATGAGACTTACCTTTGGTAGCAATAAAAAGTGTGATGGCTGTGAGATGAACTCTTATAAGGAACTACCAGAGCTATCACTTGAGGTCTCTGTTATTAAAATAGAAATTAATAATAGAAAATAAATGGCAAACAAGTGTGTGGGAGACAGAGAGGAAGAGAAGGGTATTAATGAAATTCCTATACAAACTGAAGAAGTAGAAGTATACTTCTGTGAAAAGTGTGAGAGAGACTTCGCCTCATAAATCTAGTTGGTATAGGCATATGAAAGAGCATAGAGAAGCCAAGCCAACTGTGTACTTAAAGCACGATAAAATCGACGGAAAGTATGAATTCTTTGAGTGCCATAAGCAGTATGCTCATACAAGAGATTTAAGGAAGCATCTTTTAAAAGCTCACAAGAAAGATTTAGAGATTGAAAAGCATGAAGATGAATTGAAGCTACTAAACAAAAGAAAAGCAAGTGAATCTTCGAAACTTGTAGAGCTTGAACAAGCTAGTGAATCAGAATATGTAAGGAAATCACGCAACCTACTAGCATCCGAAATCACAAAGATCATGATTGAAATTCAATATAAAAAGATTCCTGTTATTGCCTAAATTGACCTAGACACTTCACTTTAAAGCTACCTTATATTAGAAGACTCCTTTGATAAGAAAGTTATCAATGATCATCAGTATGCATACAAGGTGTATCCCTTCAACTATCTCTTAAGTGATGATAAATACTAGATGGAGTTTACAAATGAGTATCATGTACTCACTCAAGCAAAGTTCAAAGAGTGTAGATACTTAATAAAGTTAGATGCTGTTCTCCTCGCCAAGGATCATGTTGCTTTCAGACTCCCACTCTATGAAATGACCCTAAGAGATTTCATTACAGATCAAAGAAATCATAAGTAGCTTGCTTTGATAGCAACTTAAACCTTACAAGGTATTAAAGAGCTAAATAAGTTAGGCTTTATTCATAGAGATTTGAAGCCTGAGAATATTATGATAAACTTCTCACCTGTAAGAGTAGCAATTATTGACTTCAACAGAGCATTAAGGGTAGAAGTGTCAAGGTTTGGAAGTGTTATGGGAACTGCAGGCTATTATCCTGAAAGAGAAGACTGGAGAGATGGAGACTTTCAATGGGATTTGTGGGCAATTGCAGCAATAATAATAGAGTGCGATATGCCTCGCAACGATTACTACTCAACAAGGTGTGAAAAGGATGCGAAGCAAAGAATAAAGCAATTTATAGATAAAAAAAGAGTATCTCTATCAATGAAATAGATGGCAGAGTAAGTTATTATCAAGCCAAATCGACGATCAGATATATCAATTGAATAGATAGAATAGTGGTTGAGTAAAATAAACTTAAGACCTCT
>ARYC01010489.1:0-14716 GCA_000711775.1 Oxytricha trifallax | reverse complement strand
CTGTAAGGAACATTAAATACAGGTGTTATGTTTAGCCTTTCATATTCCTTTCTTGAGTCTTTAGTTTTATGAACTGATAAGTTATCTACAACAGAATAATCTCTTAGTCAGCGTATTTGTCTCTGAGTTATTGTAAGAACTCAATATATGATTCAGTCTTTATAGAGCGAGGGTGGATAACATAAGTCTCTAGGCCACTATCTTCACTGATTCAAAACCCCAAAACCCTTTCAGTAGTTTGATTGAGTTTTTGATTGATAAAAGTAGACTATTAGTGCATACTTTATTAGGGTTATAATAGGGTTTATGTAGGGGTTTAATGTTTAAATATTAGTATTTTAAGTGAGTATATGCGAGGTTTGGGGTCAATTTATTACAGTGAGTATATAGATTTATTGTCTAAGTTGCGATATGGATGTGATGAATATTGTGAATAACTCAAGCCTGTTCTGAATTATACGTCTATAGCAAGGCTACTCCATAAATCTCCAGCAACTGTGAGGTCTCACTGTCTATTAGCATTGAATTTAAAGAGATAGCATCTTAATTCTAGCCTAAGAGACCCTTAAAATTTTAGCAGCATCATATTGAATATCTTATAAATGATAAGACTCTTAAAACTGGGCTCATTTCTCTCTAGCCTAGAGGGCTGTGATGTTTCATCGCCAATTTCCTGAGCTTCACATCTCTGCTTAATCTATAGCGAACATATATAAAAAGAATGGAATATCTTACAAGACAGTCAATTGCATTAAGAGAGTGATTGACTTTAATGTTCCATTTTATAAGGATAATTTAAATTATATATTTGATTAAATGCAAAGGGCTTAAGAGCATAACATAAAGTTCATACGCGCTGATGAGGCAGTATTCACCTTTAATACCTTCATATCAAGATCTTGGTATAAGAGGTACAGCAACATTGAAGTATATGATTAAAAGTTAAGGTTTAAGCTCATGCAATACTTGGTGGAATAAGTGAAGATAGTGGCCTCGAGACTTATGTTATTCACCCTCGTTCTATAAAGACTGAATAATATATTAAATTCTTGCAACAACTGAGAGATAAGTACGCTGACTAAGAAATTATTCTATTCGTTGATAACTTGTCTCTTCATAAAACTAAAGACTCAAGGAAGGAATATGAAAGGCTAAATATAACACCTGTATTTAATGTTCCTTACAGCCCTTAGTTCAATTGAATTGAATTGTATTGGGGGTTATTGAAAGGTCATTATAAGAAATTGCTGCTCTACCATCTGATGCATGATTTAAAGATAGATACAGTCGATTTTATTAAGAGTGCTGCTAAGAGAGTCAGCGATGATAAAGCTAAAGTATGCGCAAGAGAAGAGAGATTTTGTGTATATAAATGAGTTTTAGATTTAAACGAATGAATAAGTTTACATATTAAATTTGCCCGTAAACGGATTTGGCTTCTCTTTCTTTTCTTCCTCTTAAGGCTTGCTTGGGCCTATGTTTCTTCTCTTAGTGCCAGCTCCTGCATCTATGTTCATTCTCTTCTGGCTTTTATAAATCTTTGAAGAGCCTCTTACTCAATTCATGTTTTACTTGAGACTTTCTCTCTCTGTTTAATTTGCTGCCCTTTCATCAAGTATATAGCAGTACCAGGTTTTTCTATAAAGTTAGAAGACTAAGCTTACTTGAGATGTAAGGATGCTTTTGAAGTTCCTACAGCCAGGTATCACTTATTTTAATACCTTGCTTCTCTTTTTCTTCAGGAGAGATGCTGTATCGTTTCTTGTGAGCTTCTTAAATAACTTCATTAAGTACTCAGGTTTCAGAGTTGCAAGAACACCAAAGAAGAAGTTTCTCTCTGGCAACTTATTTGAGAGCAGTAGCTTTGATGGAAGGTAGAGAGCTACGTCCGGATCGCTAATAGCATCGTCATATAGGTAAGTAACTGATATTTCAGGGTAGTTAGGTATCTCTATCATCCTAATTTCATTAGACTTAAAAGCTTTTTTCTTCACTCAGTAAGGCTTTTAAGAATGAGATTTTAGTTCCCTCCTAAGTCGGCAAGAACAATCCAACTATAATGGATTTATTAATTTTCTTAAGAACTTACCTTGCTATACCAAATATCTATAAAGGTCCTCTTTACTTCGAAATTTTCCTATTAAATCTTGAGATTAAATTCTCTTCATTGCATCATTCATAGACTCCATCTTGCTTCCTCTTTCTAGAAATGTTAATGAAATTTAAAATTATGGATATCTATTCTAAGTTTATTAAAATCTTACTACTAAATAGGAGGACCTACTGGAGGTCAACCTTTAAAAGATATACGGAGAAGCATTGAAAAACTTGCTCCAAGTTTCACAGATAGATTTCCAATTTTATCAAACTTTCTCCATTAAATTGCTCCTAATAATGTTTAATTATTTTAGGAGGTCCGAGGTCCTCCAAATTAAGTTTAAAGTTCAAACTTAATTTGGAAGATCTCCTAGAGAAACAAAACTTCATTAGGAGTATTTTAATTTACAAAATGTATAAAATTCTCATTAAATATGTCAACTTACAGTCTTTTATGGTTAGTTCATTTCTTACCTCTCAGCAAAGAAACTACCAGAGTGTTTTATACTCTACTATAATAGTTTATCTCGGTAGATTTTATCATTATTATAATAAAATATATCAGAAAACTAAAATGAGCGCTAACCTTTTGAGAAGAGCGGCATTACTTGGATCATGTCAATAAAAGTTATCATTCCAGCAACCAAGAAAAGTAGAGACCAGAGACGCTTGTACTCAGTGGGAGCCTACTTATGACAACTTTGATCAGTCTAGCTTTGAGATTTAAATATAAGTTAAGTAGGAGGTTATCAAATAAGCTGTACAAATTGAGGAGGAGGTTAAACAACCCGCCATAGAGCATTAATAAATCCCAGCCAAAGTTGATTATAAATGCAAAGAATGCAATAAAGTTTTCCCTTACAAGTCAACTTATAAGAGACACTTGAGAGATATACACAACGATATGCCAAGGTTATATCTCAAGCATTAAAAGAAAGATGGGAAGTATGTCTGTGAGTTCTGTGAGAAGCCATATTCTCATACTAGAGACCTCAAAGTGCACTTAACGGAAAAGCACAATTAAAGTTTTGTCTTTATTCATGAACCTACAGGGAATAGATTCCTCTAAAAGAGAGGATCAAGAAACCTAGTGGAGTCTCTTAGAGTTGAAGTCTAGAAGTAAGTTAAAATGAAGAAAGCAGTCAAGAACTTTCCAGTCTCTGAGATCAATAAAATCATGGTTAAAATAGAGGCAATGAAGATTCCCATATTAAATTATTGACTTAGATTCTTGCTTTTAAAGCTACCTCACTCTTGAAGATAAAATAGAGAAGAGAGTCATTACTGATGACTAATATGCTTACAAGATATATCCTTTCAATTACTTCTTTGCTGATGACAAGTTCCAAATGGAATTTGCTAATGAGTATTATGCTCTTTAAAAGGCAAAGTTAAATGAGTGTAGGCATATCATCTAGTTTGATGTTATTTTACTTGGTAAAGATCATGTAGCCTTCAGGCTTCCTTTACTTGAAATGACTTACAGAGAATTCTTATCTGACAATAGATGTCAGAGGTAAATTAGCTAGATAGTATAGATAGTTTAGGGGATTGAAGAGCTTCACAATCTAGGTTATTTTCATAGAGATTTAAAGCCAGAGAACATCATGATGAACTTTCAGCCTCTTAGAGTTTATATTATTGAGTTCAACAGGCTCATAGAGTGCAAGCCTCTGCATAAGGAAATGTATATGGACTTCTGGATATTTCCCAGAGAGAGAGGATTGGAGAGATGGAGACACTTAATGGGATATCTGGGCTCTAGCTGTAATAATAATAGAGAGCGACATGCCAAGAAACGATTACTTTAGCTGCAGGGGTGAGAGAGATTGTAAGCAGAGAATCATACAATATCTCGATAAAAATAAAATAAATGGAGGTCTCAGAGAACTTGCATACTCAACTATTATCAAGCCAAGCTAAGAGAATTAACAAGCAATAGAAACAATCAAACATCAACTTAGAAAGATAAACTTCAGAGAACTGCCACATGACTCTAAGCTTATGTTTGTGTGAAATATTTTAAAAACTCGCTTGTTATACTCACTTAAAATACTAATATTTAAACATTAAACCCCTACATAAACCCTATTAAAACCCTATAAGTATGCACTAATAGTCTACTTTTATCAATCAAAAACTCAATCAAACTACTGAAAGGGTTTTGGGGTTTTGATTCCACCAAGGATTGCATGAGTTTATATCTTAACCTTTAAGTCATAAAATTCTATATTACTATATCTCTTTTACCAAGATCTTGATATAAATGTATTGAATGTAAATACAGCTTCATCAGCATGTATGAACTTTATATTATGCTCATAAGCCCTCTGCAATTAATCGAATATATATTTTAAATTATCCTTATAAAATAGAAAATTAAAGTCAATTACTCTCTATATGCGATTGACTGTCATGTAAGATATTCCATTCTTTTTATATATGTTGGCTAGCGATTATGCAGATATTTGAAGCTCACGAAATTGGCGATGAAACATCACAGCCCTCTAGGCTAGAGAGAAATGAGCCCAGTATTAAGAGTCTTATCATTAATAAGATAGTCAATATGATGCTCCTAAAATTTTAAGGGTCTCTTAGGCTTAGAATTAAGATGCTATCTCTTTAAATTCAATGCTAATAGACAGTGAGACCTCACATAAGCAGGTGATTTATCGAGCAGCCTTGCTATAGATGTGTAGTTAAGAATAAGTCTTAGTTGATCACTGTAGACATTCCAACCATATCGCAATTTAAATAGTAAATCTATATAAAACCCCATAAAAATATGTAAAAAAGGTGGAAAAAAGGTAGCATTGAATGTGAAATCAGTGTATATTTAATATTAGTATTTTACCTCATTCACTTTGTTTTGTGTAATGCTGTATATTTTTAGCAGTTCATTTATGTGCTTTTAATTTTGTATATTCTTTGACTTATCCTTGAGCTTAGCTGCAAAATCATTTTTCTTTTGGTTTGACTTATCAGCTTAGTTATGCAACCTCCTTTGCTTCTTTGTCATCAAAATCTTTCCGAGCCCTCCTCTGTCTCCTGCGATTCCTCCATTGCTGGTTCTCCACTGTATTGTAACTCTCTAATTTATCTATTTGTGGTCTACCCCCAAGGCATCTGCCATCTTCGTATCGTCCTCTGAAGCCATCTCTGCCGCCTCTGCACCCTCCGCAGCCAGCCCTGCATCCCCCTCGGTAGTTGCCATCGGCGTCATTTCTTCTTTCGCTCCTCTCTAGCTCTTCCTCCTCAAGAACACCCCATTCACGAGTCCCTCCTCTCCCTCTTGGCTTACTCATCAGCTGAAGGCAGGTCTCCACATTGGGCTTCTCGGTATCAATGTCAAACCAGTATTGCAAGGGAAGTCGCGGGAAGATCTTTGACGGGGGGGGCGGCCAGGGGCACCTCGTGACTCTCCTTGTTTTTATCTACGGAGATGGGGTCTCCGACCTAGACATATATGCTTGGGGCCGAGATAAGTAGAGATCTTTATTTTGCGGATCACCCTATGGTATTGAGCGAGCTCTTTGAGGCATATTTCCTTAGTAATCATAACGATGCTGTTGATCAAATTAATCTTAAACTTGCAAATCTCTCTCGCCTGTTGAGCTTTTCCTCTCTGCCCAGAGCGCTCTCCTCTATCTTGCTGTGAGAGGCGCCAAGGCTGATTCTTTAACTGTCTAGAGGGGTTCAATAAAGATGGAGTGCTCTTACTGATGGGGGAGTAGAGGAATCTTAAAGTAGTATACCGTGCGCGCTGCACTCGTTTGCGTCTCAACTAATGGGGTTCCCATCCACTCTGGCACTTCAGAGCACATTTACGATTTCTTCGCACCAAAGGAAGCAGGCTCAGATGCTAAGAGAGTAGAAGTTGATAAATGATAAGGAAGCAGCGAATATTAGACCTTCTATCACTACTGCTCATTCAGTCCATGCGCTTATACCAACAGTCTCAGCGCAAATGGAGTTGCTACATCATTCACTTCCAGTACCCAATACACCAAGGATTACTTGACATACGCTACACTAATTATCCAGCTGCTTAAAGGGTCACAAGTATTGTCGGTCTTGCAAGAGATGATCACCTTATCATTGGGCTCTACAAATGCAATGATGCTCTATGGCCGCCATGTGATTTTGATGCTTGCAACAGTGTGATAATCGAAGGTACATACGTCTTTGCCTCCCCTCTCCTCTTCCACTGCTTCCATGCCTTGAGGGCTCCCCGCTGGTTGTACTAGCCCATTTTTGTCACTACTGGAAGCCATTAGTACTGGTCATGTACTTCTTATCATCCTGAATTAGATAACTATCTAAGGGAGGTCGCCATCTAGAGCTGAGAGGCTTAATGTTCTGATTCAGTATCGTTCATTGATATAGCAGGGTTGATTAGTTTCTGTTTGATTGAGAGTATCTATTTTTAAATTTTAATTGTTAGAGTTTAATTGTAAAATTACTATAATTATATTAAACATCTATCATTAATTTTGCTATTTATTGATTTTTAAGATTCAATGTTACCTTTTGCCACCTTTTTATATATTTTTATGGGGTTTTACTTACTGTCATAAACTGACCTCAAACCTTGCGGATATACTCACTTAAATTACTAATATTTAAACATTAAACCCCTACATAAACCCTATTAAAACCCTAATAAAGTATGCATTAATGGTGTACTTTTATCAATCAAAAATCAATCAAATTACTGAAAAGGTTTTGGGGTTTTGATTATTCATATGAACAATCGAAGATTTCTATTAATTACTAATTATTTTTAGCAAGGAAACTAACTTTTATAATTAATTGAAACTAAAGTGATTAACAAATTATATATTTAATATTATTTATGTTTATCAATACAAATAATGTTGACGATTATAATTGCCAAACGCATAATTAATTATAGTTATTTTTTTTGGGTAAATTTACTTAAATAAGGTAAAATCTAACGTTAAATTTATCAAATAATAGTAATTATTAATAAATACAGCCAAATAGGCAAGAATTTTATTAAAAATTAGATAGAGTTAAGAATGGAAAAAAATTAATTAAGCTAAAAGAATAATAAAAAAGTGATTAGGGTAGGAGGAAGGGCTATATATAATGTGAGGGATATTAGAATGAGGTCGCGATCATAAATATTGAGCTTTAGATTTGAAAATTTAAAAACTCATTTGAGAATATAATATATTGTATTTAGAATTTAAATATCTATATATTTTAAAAAGCAGGAAGCATTGACTGAAAAGAACACAGAACTTTAGTAGAAAGTAATTATATAATTTTAACATCAGGCAAATAAAGGAAAATTATTGATAAATAATATTGTTATTTAACTATATTCATGCTAATGTGTAACGACTCAGATTGACTTTGATTACTTATTACTATTGCAATAAGTAGCGAGGTCCCTTTATTTGAAGTATGACATTGAAGATGAAAAGATAAATTATTAATACACTTAAATTATGAAATATATATTATTTTCTCAAGATCTCAACATGGAAAAGCCTTCAATTACTCATATTATAAATAAAAAAATTCAAAATACTACCATAATAATCTTTATTAATATTAATAAAATCAAAACAATTAGTAAAAAGAAAAAATAAATATTCAAAATAACTGCCTAATATTAAATAAATGTATATTGAATTATATTAAAGTATGAAAAAATGGAATAGTTAGAAACTTTCATTTATAGTGTAAACTAAAATAAGTACTAATGCTTAATTATGAAATTATTTTGGAGGGGAATTTTCATGCACTAGTTTATGATAAAAAATAAATTTTTATGGAAGTTCTTGCACTAAAATTTTTTTTTTTTTCAAAATTTTTTGTTTTAAAATACTTATCACTGTCTATTTTAAATGCAATTTAGAACAGACACTTTTAATCTCCTATTATATAATGATTTTTTAATATTAATTATAATTTTTTTAATATTTATATATGTTTATTTTGATAGTTTACATTCCAATTTTATTTATTATTTGCTAATTTTATAATAATTTAGTTATGCTTATATTATCAAATATCAAATAAATACTGAACTATTTAAGCCCTAATAATATTAGTGCAATATCCTCTTCAATTATTTTCTTGTAAATTGATTGCTTTATAAGCAATTTAAGTAAAATTAAAAAAACATATATAAAGAAGTGCAGGAAACTCCCCCCCCCAATTATTTTTATATTGATTTTCAAAATCATTTTCTATTTAGTGTAGTTTGTGTGATTGAATAATTTATTTTAAGTTCGTTTACATTTAAGCTTATTATGTACAACAAACCTTGTAATATAGCTAAAGTAGTATTCGCATATAGTTTGAACTATATTTGTAAATAATTGGATAAATCATAAAAAATTAAATTAATACATAAAATCATGGTAGGATTTTTCAATAAAAATAGTTATTGAAATCAGAGAGGCTTTTGTGGTACATTGAAAAACTTATTCCATTTTAATTAATAGTTAATAAAATAAAATATATTACGTTTTCTGATTAATTAAAATATTTTTTGGTTTTCAAAAATTCATGATTGATATAAAAAAAACAGCCTAATAACACATAAATAATTTATTTTATTAACTATGCTATGGCATGAATAATCATATGAAAATAAATACAAATAAACATAAATTTTATAAATAAAAGGCAGAAAATAATAAAAAAGAAATAAAAATTATTTTTAACTTGACAGTTTAAAGTAATCCTAAAATGAAATAGAATTTTTTTATTTCTACAAATTAGGTCAATCAAAGAGGAATTAAAAATAAAAACCATAACTGACATATCTCAATATTTTGTAAATCAAAAGAAGTTTTAATGATTTTAACAACCGATAATACATAGAGAGAGTGAGACAAAATATATAAATTCTCTTAAATACTGGAAATCTTTTTACAATACTATTGAACTTACTTTCAATAATTTAAACCACAAATTAATCAATATAATTAATAAATTAGAATTGTTTTTAAATGTAAATTAACTTAATATATTTTTGTAATTCTAATTATGAAAGATTATAAGAAATTATAGGAATATGTATTGAATATACTTGAATTAAATTATAGAAACGAATCTAAAAAATTATTTTATCGTGATATAGCTGTAAATTAAATAATGGGGGGGTATCTGAACTTAATGGATACTATATGAGCTAATTGCTTATTTTTTGTTATTATTAATATATATATTTAATCGCGACTCATCATTATTCAGATCAGAAAACTTGAATGAGCAATTTTTTAAAGAGTTATAATTAAAGGTAAATGGTCAATATGTTCAAAATTAAAAATTTCACCTATCTTATTTAATTAAAAAAACATTATCTAAAAATATTACTATTTAACTATTAAATTACTTAAATTATAATTTTAATCGATTAAAAACATATTATTATATCAAGTATTGATAAATTCATAGTCTAAATAGTAAGGTAATAATTTACAAGAGTTTGAGTAATTTATTTAATTTAAATATAAAATTTATTTTTATAATTAGTGTAAATTTATGAAAAAATTGACTCATGTTTTTACAATTTTATTCATAGAAGTAAGTAAACATTATACTTTGAAAAATAGTAATTCGTGTTTTTTTTATTAAAATTTTTGCTTCACCATTATAGACAACCTTTTAAAATTGCATAAATTACAATAGGTTCTGATAATATCATTAAAGTCTCCCCTTAATAATATTTTTGGCTTGATCACAAAATTAGGGAGATTTTTCCTGTGGAAGTAACAATTGCATCGCATTATGTTAAATTTATGAGCTAAAAATGACTATTACTAAGATTTAGTTTCTAAAGGATATAGAATAATAAAAACGAGAGGGAGATGATAGAATTTTTTTTCATAATTTTTTAAATGATCTTATATTATTATGAATAAAAATTTTCCAAGAAAATTTATCATTTTTATCGTAGTATTTTTCACATTAGCATTATGGAAACCATAAATTTTGAATTCAATAAACTATCACTTAAAAAGTATTGAATTGAGGAAATCAAAAAATCAATAAATAATTTAAATCTTGAAAATTATAACTGCCACTAATTAGAGAGGTTTATTAATATAATTTAATTCTTGCCAGTTACCATTTTACTCACAAGTGTCTCAGCTATAAATGTACAGGTATATATTACTTAGATTTACATTTAGGCATTTGACAAAATTTGACACCCTTTAAAGACTTTCAAATCTATTTTTTTAAAACGTGAAATTTAAATTTATATATAATCTCATTAATTGAGCTTGCGTTTGTGGAGGACAGTTTAAATGGTCTATGATGTATTCGTGATAAGCGCAGGATAACTCTATAGATCTGGATTCATTTACGTATCTGTAGCTTTAGTAGTCTTCAGAAGGAATGCTCCATCCTCAGGTTGTTTCTGTAGCTTAAAGTGCTTGTATCAATACCAAATTTAAAGATGCTTTATACAGTGAGATATGATTTAAAAGAATAAAATAACATAACATAAATTATAGTTTCCGATGAGATTTGTAGCAGTATCCCTTCTGAAGATTACTAAAGCGATAGATACGCTAATGAAACCAGATGAGCCAATGTGCAATGCCCCGTACTTCTCGAGAATACTGCGAAAGATAATTTGCTCTGGACTTCATTAACGCAAATTCAATTATTAAGTGTATACTTTAATTTGATCACTTTTTAAAGGAAGATTGGACAAGATTTAAACGGTGTTAAATGTGTAAAAATTGTCAAAAATATTTAATGATTATTTTAATTCAATCAATTAAAATGAGTATAACAGTAAAATAAACTTCAGACCCACAAGATCCAAAAGTGCATATTTGGGAATTAAATTGAATAAATTTACTATGCAATTCCCATTAAAAACTATAAATAACCTCAAATAGTTTTATTAAATATAACTCTAATTCTGTTCAATTGTTTTAAAATAACTACATATTGAAACTATACATTCTAAACCCCAAAACCCTTAATGAGTTTTATAAGTGTTTTTATTGACGAGGGTTTGTTGGGGAGAAGAGTTACGTTTTGTTTGATTTCATTTTTGATTTTAGATTCAATGTAATTTATTATATTCATGATGGAGATTTTTATCTCTGCATCTTTATAAATATTATGTAGAAATAAGTCATCTAAGAAAATTGTAATGAAATTGCATTATTTGTTGGCTATACTTAAATAATTAAACTATCTAAATTTTATGAAAAAAATCTTTTTATAATTTTTTGAGACTCCATTATTTTAAATGCCTTGATACCAATATAGTTTTAATAATTTAGCACATAGAACATATTAGGTTTTGAAACAAATTGGAACTTTTTAATAAAAATCTAATTAGTTTAAAACTAGGTACTAATTAAGTATTGCTGCTATTAAATTGGTACCAGTTAAAGCTAAGCTAATTTAGTAACAGTACTAATTAAATTTAAATAAATTGAGTACTAATTTAATGAAACTAAATTGATTAAAATATAAATCCTTCTCTGAATTTGTTACAGTTTTCACTGATATTTTTCTATTTCTCTTTACAAGGTTGACCTCCTTTAAGATACTCATATTTAATAAGTGTCTTAAAAGTTACAGAAATTATCAATACAAATTTTTATGATGGATATTCATTTATAATACTTCTGGAACTAAAACATTACATGATTTTGGCTAACAATCACCTTAAACCACTCAATTTATGCATATTTTTTATTTTTATTTTCCTTATGCTACCAAACCTTTTTGCATTGGATAAAATTATGTTAACTTCGGATGTAAGGTAAAAGAAGCGAAAGTGTTAGATTAAATTTGAAAATATTTATGATGAAAATTTCAAAGTGCATGAATGCCAATTTTTTAAATGATGCAATCATCAAATTCCTTAAAGATCAGTAAATGTTATAACTTAAAAAAAATGTGAAATAGATAGAAAAAATGTCTATGAAACTTTCAAATAAAAAAGCTTTAACGTTTATATAAATATGAAAAAATATAAGTAGTTTATTTTTAAAAAATTTTTTTTTATTATACTTTCATATTTTCATAAATAGAGTGAAATGGA
Source organism: Oxytricha trifallax (assembly GCA_000711775.1). Taxonomy (NCBI): domain Eukaryota; phylum Ciliophora; class Spirotrichea; order Sporadotrichida; family Oxytrichidae; genus Oxytricha; species Oxytricha trifallax. The sequence continues at coordinate 2,559 of ARYC01010489.1, read as the reverse complement.
TGCTTCAAAACTTAACTAAACCCTAATCCCCAACATTACCTTCATCAATAAAAATATATATAAAACTCATTAAGGGGTTTTGGGGTTTTAATTGTACAAATAGTTTAAAATTAAAACTATGTCCATAAAGTTATAATAATATTTATGTGTAATTAGTGGCAATTGTAAAAACAAATGATATTATATGCATTTTATTTTTGTAATTTCACGAATAAAAACTATATTATTTATATTATGACAATATTGGTAAATTTTCTGCATATGTTTTTATTTGTTTCTAAAGAGATAATGAAATTTTAATAATTTTAAAAATTATAACCCCTGATAAAGACTAACCCCTTAAATAATTATTGATATTTTTCAAAAATTATCAATAAGATGATATACATTAATACCATAAGGAAACGAAAAACTGAATTGTAATTAAAGTATAAACTCATATTGAATAGTATTTCAAACTCAAATTACAAGTTAATATGTAGTTAATATGTAGTTAATATATGAATAGCCTATTTAATAATTAATCAATCTACAAATAAAAAGTAAATATAATATGAGATTTTTAATGAATCTGTAAACTTTGCATTGAAAAACTCAAAATTAATGTTTCAAGTACAATCATATAACTATAACAATCTCTAAACAATCCGTAAATGAGCAAAGAAAATTCTTTTTATTAGCTTAACACTTTCTTAATTCTCTCAACTTAAATTAAAATCTTTATTTTTGTATCATTAATTTAGGTGCAATGTGAAGTACCTTAATTGGATTTCTTCGAGTTAGGTTCAATTGTTACATAACTTAATCAAGCTTTTATTTTTCAAATTAAAAGATATTTCATTAAATAAAACATTTATATTTATACTTTTTTAAAAAGCATATAAAGTAGCTTTGATTCCAGCACTAAATATCAAAACAGGCAAATGGGAATAAATATTAAAAGATACATCAATAGATGGTCAGTAAAAGCTTGCTCAATATATTTATACTTTTTTCCCTGACGAAATCTAAGCGAACTTTACTGTAAGATTTTGAATTCAGTGTCAATTATCTTTGTTAGAAAATCAACGAAAAGCATGAAGGAAGTTATGAGCCAATAATCAACCATAATGAAGGATACAAGCTGCTGCCAGAGTACATTAAAGAGCAGGAAATAAAATTAAAAAAATTCTTTTAATTCATTTATTTTAGTTAACATAGATTAATGATTAGATTCAGAAAAATTACATTTGTCGATGGGCCTCCAGGTAATGTTGCTTATTATTCAAAAAATTTCCCTATATATAACATTGATATATAATTATCTTATTTTACCTTAATCTTCGCTTGGGTCCTCTTGTACAAGTGTTGTGGTATCGATTTATTCAAAATCATTTTAGCTCTAATCATCTGCGGCATTCAAAACCCCAAAACCCTTTCAGTAGTTTGATTGAGTTTTTGATTGATAAAAGTAGACTATTAGTGCATACTTTATTAGGGTTTTAATAGGGTTTATGTAGGGGTTTAATGTTTAAATATTAGTATTTTAAGTGAGTATAACAAGCGAGTTTTTAAAATATTTCACATAAACATAAGCTTAGAGTCATGTGGCAGTTCTCTGAATTTTATCTTTCTAAGTTGATGTTTGATTGTTTCTATTGTTTGTTAATTCTCTTAGCTTGGCTTGATAATAGTTGAGTATGCAAGTTCTCTGAGACCTCCATTTATTTTATTTTTATCGAGATCTTGTTTGATTCTTTGCTTAGAATCTCTCTCACCCCTGCAGCTAAAGTAATCGTTTCTTGGCATGTCGCTCTCATTATTATTACTTTTAGAGCCCAGATATCCCATTAAGTGTCTCCATCTCTCCAATCCTCTCTCTCTGGGAAATATCCAGGAGTGCCGTTTATGTTTCCTTATGCAGAGGCTTGCACTCTTTGAGCTCTGTTGAAGTCAATAATATAAACTCTAAGAGGCTGAAAGTTCATCATTATGTTCTCTTGCTTTAAGTCTCTATGAACATGACCTAGCTTGTGAAGCTCTTCAATTCCTTGAACTATCTGCTATACTATCTATCTAATTTATCTCTGACATCTATTGTCAGATAAGAATTCTCTGTTAGTCATTTCTAGTATAGGAAGCCTGAAGGCTACATGATCTTTAGCAAGTAAAATAGCATCAAGCTAGATGATATGCCTGCACTCATTTAACTTTGCCTTTTAAAGAGCATAATATTCATTAGCAAATTCCATTTGGAACTTGTCATCAGCTAGGAATTAATTGAAAGGATATATCTTGTAAGCATATTAGTCATCTGTAATGACTCTCTTCTCTGTTTTTCTTCAAGAGTGAGGTAGCTTTCTAGGCAAGAATCTAAGTCAATAATTTTTAATATGGGAATCTTCATTGCCTCTATTTTAACCATTGATTTTATTGATCTCAGAGACTGGAAAGTTCTTGACTGCTTTCTTCGTTTTTACTTACTTCTAGACTTCAACTCTAAGAGACTCCACTGGGTTTCTTGAACTTCTCTTTTAGAGGAATCTATTCCCTGTGGGTTCATGAATAAAGACAAAACTT
>ARYC01010488.1:0-11039 GCA_000711775.1 Oxytricha trifallax | reverse complement strand
GTGAAGTCGTAGCCCGATCTCAAAATGCCTATCTCTATTGCATTATAGTTAGTTGAAGCCACTATTAGAACTGGGGAGTGGCTTAGCTGCTCTATTATGATTTCTTTGATCTTAGCCAAGTAATCACTCTAATTAGTGCTCACAAACAATCCGGGTATTGAGTCTTTTTATTTCCCCAGAGTTTATCAAGAGTGGGAAATACTACAGGTGTAGCTTAAAAAGCTAGCTTTAAACAGTTCTCTTCAGTAAAAGAGAGATTGCTTCCAGAAAATCCTATCACTTTATGAGCTTGCTGAAAGTACTCAAGAGAGTTGATTATAGTATCAACAGAGCCATCAAACATAATCCAGTCGTACTCGTCCACTAATACGTAGCTTTGCTATCATACACTCACAGCCTTGCTGTTCTTTTGCATCTTCTTTAATTAGGGGTAAGTGTAGAAATAGATGCCAGTATCCTTGGCAAAGAAGTTTAGATTGCAATTAAGCTACATTGCTTTAATGACTCTCTAGTATCGTTTGAAGTCTCTTTGCACTAAGTGCACATTCTTGCTGAGTATAAAGACTGATCTTTAAGTTTTAAGAGCAATAAGGATTGCTAAAGCAATGCATATTAGGGTCTTGCCATTGCCAATACCAAAATGAATGAAGTGATTGCTGTTAAGGTTGTCACAGATATAGTTTAAACATAAGACCTGAGAGCAGTAGAATTTGAAGCCTAAATTTTACTCCAAAGTTTCTAATTTGGCACTTACTCTTAAGAGTTTCTTTGGAGACCTGCTATTGAATCTGGATGCTACTTGGTTTTATAAGTTCTCATTATTGAATAGCTAAAGAAGGTCATTTACAGCCTTTTCAGAGAAGGCTTCCATAGTCCTTGGCAATTGCATTATTCTATCAAGGTCAGAGAAGTTACAGTTTAGACAGTTGTCAATAGTGTGAATGCTTAATTATACATTTTTCTCGACTTGCGCATTCACAATCAACTACTATACTTTCCTCATTTGTTCAATCTTCCCTACCCATTATTGATCTCTGCTTTGCAGTCTTGAAGCAAGGCCTTTCATAAAATGCACCATTGAGACTTTGTCGATGACTTCTTGCTTTTATAAGAAGGTTTCCCTTGTTGAAGATATGTAGTCTTTTAAAGACTCTAAGTTAGGGGCAGAGCATAAGGCACATATTCTTACAAAGTACTCTGTATACTATACAGGAATGTCTCTTATAAGGTTCAATCCACAGTCTTGCTTAAGCAAGATAATAAAAGGCACGTTCATTATAAAGAAGGAATTTGGTATTAGTTTGATGACCTAAGGGTCAATTGAAAAGTAGTGCCATGTTTAAGCCAAAAGCTGAATGATGCCTGGATTAGAGTCGTTTAGCTTCTAGACTATAGCAAGCTGCTTACTAAGACATGTTACCTCAGTAATAAAGACCAAGTTGGCTAAGCCTATAGCTTGTCTAGCATTGGGTGACCTTATAAGTAAGAGAATCGCTTCTTATATTAAGTTCTCTTCTGGCTGATATTTTTCCCCTGTATAGTAACCGAGGGCAGCCAAGAAGATACGAGCCTTGGAGTCTTAGTCAAGCTTTTAGTTACTTGAGATCAACTCTGTAATTAAATAGAAGAGCCCTTGGTTCACTTAGGGTTCAATTTGCCATCTCAAAGTGCTAAAGGAACGAAAAGAGTGATTGGGTGTTGCGGGCCATTATATCTTGAAGGATCTGTTCCTTTTATTAATAATTTGATTATTTGAAACTTTCAAAGTGCTTGACCAACATCTCATGGCCAATGATTGAGCCATAGTTAATAACCAGCCAAGGTAAGGGTCTTGGAGCTTGCATTGATTCACTTGCTAAGCTCACAGTAGTCTGGTACTCACTCACCTTCATTTTCTCGTTTGAGAGGGAGTGGTTAAGATTTTCAGAGACCAGTGACTAGGTATCACTGCTGTTCTTGGCTTTCTTGAGCTGTAGTTGTTGATTAGTTATAAAACTATTCATCGACAAGACAGATTCTTATATCAATCTCACCCAATGTTTCTTATTTACAAATAGACCACCACACTTATTGAAATCCTCCTGCTGCAACAGGAGACTCAAGTCAAAGTTGTTTAAATGTAGAAATTCCTTTGCTCTATTGATTTTGGCGCTATCTTGGGCTCCCTTGTACTCAGCTTTAATGCCCTTCACTTTGCCGCCCTCATCAAAATTATCATTGGCTTCATGATTTTCAAAAATCCGATCACCCTGCTCAAGAAGTTGAGCTAACTTTTCATTTGAATTTTCATAATTTAACTCTAATATAGGCTCTTAGTAAAAGAAAAAAAATTACCAGGGCTTTGTTCTTTAATCTATGGGAGAAAAGACTCAGCAATCTGATCCCGCTCTTGGTCTGGATTCATGGTATTTTTAAGTTTTGATTATAGTATTATATACTGGATTTTTAAATTTTATAGGTGGATTATTAAAAAATACCACTGGATTCTTCAAATTTACTATAAGAAAAACCTCTCTCTTCCCTTATCCAGTGGATTTAAAGAGCTACAGCCCGCAAACCAGTTCAAATGCATTGCTTATGTTAATACCAACATATAAGGTGAAAAAAGTAGGCTTGCAAGAAATGGCGGACCCGCCATGGGTCTTTTGAGTGCTTTTCGAGTCTGGCCTCATTGAAATTGGCTTTTTGGAAAAATCGAAAAATCCGAGGGCCTAATGGTGAATTCAACCCTATACTGTTCATAGTACATATAGCCAGTAGAAATGTGCAGTGAAAGTAGAATGGAAAGCAAAGGCACTCGTTTTTTAAAATCGAGGTCATGGTTGAAGGGGGTTCAGACTGGCTTTGGATTCTAGACTTCAGACTGGATTTTAGACCCTATAAGAGGGGGGTTTATACTAAAGTTGAATTTTTGCAAAAAGTAGTTTGGAAAGCTACTGGATTTTATGGACATATGGACTTAGTATAGTATAAGGAACACTTTCAACAATATATGATTACTAGAACACTCAAACTGCATTTAGCAGCATTCTTAAAGACTCTCTTTCTAAGACTCTTGAATTGGCCCTCTCATAATAAGTTAAATTGTGAAGTTTGGAATTTCGCTATTTATCGATTTTAAATCATCACTATACCAACTTATAAATCTATCACGCATATATGTATTGGGGTTTATATTTAATTCGTATTAACTCATTTTATTTTAATTATTTATCATTATAAGCTAGAGTGTTTAAATTTTAGAGATCCAGTTACTTCATACACTACAAATCTTATGTTTCACACTTTATACGATATCCCTGATGGTTTGGTTCCAGGCATGATTTACATCTTCCGTTTCTATGCTACAAACGATCGTGGAGATTCGGACTACTCAAATGAAGTTCAAATAGCTTGCGATTATAAACCATTAGCACCAGCAGATTTAATAAAAATTGATGCGCTAAGTACTTTAACATCGATCTATCTTGAATGGACTTAAGTTCTAGATACTGATACACCATTTTACAATTATGATTATATGTTGACATTTTTTAAATTAAAAAAATGATTAATAAACACCTATCACAGGTTATAGACTGTTCATGGACTCTGGTAATAATGGTGACTTCAAGGTCATATTTGATGGCTAAGGTTAACCAGGTGTCTTAAATTATAACATGAAAAACTTAACTATTGGCAAGTCTTATAGGTTTGTGGTTAGAGCATTGAATTTCAATGGAGAGAGTGGTGATTCAGATGAGGAGATATTTTACAGCTGTCTACCTCCCACTAACATGGAAGCACCTACTTATTTATCTTCTACTACCACTTCCCTAACTATAAGATGGGCACCACCTAAGCAACTTAATGGATGCCCTCTAATTTACTACAAAGTGTTTAGGAACCCTGGAAATTCAACTGTACTTCCAGCGATAGCAATCGGCACTTACGAACCAAATGTTTATGAAAGTATTGTGACTCTTTTAGTTTCAGATAAATCAAACACTTTTAAGTTCATGGTTGAAGCTTACAACTAAGCAGGCAAGACTCAATCAGGTGTAGCTTCATTTATCATGGCTATGCCTCCTGCAAAACCAGCTGACCCTTCTAATGATGTTCTTGTAACAAATGACAAACAAATTAAAGTAGATTTTGGCACTACTCTACCAGATAACAGAGGCGCTATAATAACAGGAATTTAACTATAAATGGATGATGGTCTTGGTGGAGATTTTACTACAATTGTTGGAGCCACTAGAGATGTTATACAGACTACTAAGACAATCACTGAAGGAATCATAAGAGGAAGATATTACTCAAAATTAATAAGTAATACACTAGTCAAGTTTTTACATAAATGTTTAATCTCGCTATACTACAGATTCCGTTATAGATGCAAAAATGTAAATGGATGGTCTGATTGGTCAAATACCATTCTAATTTAGGCAGCAATTGCTCCAAGTCAACCAGATGCACCAGCTCTGGAAAGTGCATCTTCAACTGAAATTAAGTTAAAATTCTTCAAACCAAGAGATGATGGAGGAAGCATTAAAAACTCAAATTTTTAATTTAAATTTGAAAAACATTTATTACTTATTTGGCTTTGATAGAAAAAATCTCTAAAAAATTTAATCAAATTAGTTATGCTTATTAATAACAAATTAAATAAAATTAGGTCAAAATGACAAAGTTTAATACACAATAAAGAATTATCCATTTTTAACTGTCACTAAATTTAAACCTTGAAATTAATATTATATTTAAAATTATTAATAAATAAAATAAACATTCTGTCGAAACCATTTAAGTGAATAAAGTAGGTAGTTACCAAGAACTAACATTTTCTGATTCAAATTTTCACCAAGAGAATTCTACATATATCTGAAAACAAGATATCGATATAATGATAAAATCACAGAAAGGTTTTCTGCTAAGAAATGATTGGTAGGTTGGCAGGTACTTTCCACATTCAAAAAGCTCTAGCTTATGAACCAACGTGATAGACTATTTGAATAATAAAATAGCTGGCCTCAGCACTTTTGTTTGTAAGCAAAAAACTGTAACTGAACCTGAGAAATACACTGACTGTGAAGCTTGCGTTAGCTAATTTTCAAATCGAGCTCATCGTTGAAATGACTGAGAGTAATTCAACTCTTGATACAAGACTAGACTTTTTGGACAATCTACCCAAAACTCTGAATAAGTCTATACTGAGGGATATATAGTTTTTCTACTATATCTAACAGTATTATTTTTGAAGAAGTTGTTCAGAATAGGTTACCTAGCTTGGTCAATCCACAGTTGTTGGTATTGGTGAAAAATCAATTAAACTGAAACAACTTTATCTAATTCATGGTGAAATTTGTGGATGACACAGTGACCAAAGGAATCATTATGACTAGTGAAATTGGAACAAGAATACTAAATAAGAAGCTGATGAATGAATATTTAAGAGCAATCTCAGAAATTTCCCACTACTCATAAACTTAGCAGTTTAGATAAAAAGCAGAATATTACATACTCATTAAAAAGAGGGGGGGGGGGGGGGGGGTACATTATGCCTGTTAATAAAATATTAATAATCTTATTTATTTTCATTTGTAATCCAATTTTAATTTAAATCTACATTTATACAAATTAGTGACAGTTTTAAATGAATTATTCTTTATAGTGTATTTAACTTTGTTATTTTTACCTATTTTTATGTATTTTATTAATAATAACAAATTAAATATTTGTTAAGAATATTTTATGTATTTATTATCACTAGTTATGAACTCTACAGGAACGATGGCAATCCTCTGCATGATAAAAATTAAAAATATTTAAATTTTATTCTTAATTTTATACTATTACAATAAAATTTAAATTATATGATGCAATTATACCTGTGACAACTTACATCGACAATGGAATGTCTCACACTTTAAAGAAAGTAGAAGATTTCCTAACTGAAGGTGCTATAACATTACCATATTTAACTTAGAAAGTTGTTTAATTTGTATCTATAAATTCAAGTTTAGAGCAATTAATGACAAGGGCATATCTGTGGATTCTGCAATCTCTCAATTCGCTATGGTAGATGAACCTTTACCTCCTTATATATTTATATAGCATTACTTTATTGTTATAAATGATTGATTAATAGATTGGTGTAAATCTCATGCATTTCTCATAATACATCATATTTTTTTATAGTCTTAATATATTTTGAAACTCCTGGAAAGCCAGAATCCTTGGTGTCATTCACTAACGAAAACCAAATAGGCATTCAATGGGACCCAGCAACAGATGAGACTCTGCCTGGAGGTGCAATAACTGGCTATATCCTGTATATGTTCGATCCCATTTCTGGTTTCTATAATGAAGTGTTCAATGGAGAGTAGGGATTCCCAAGTATCACCAGTTACTTAGTTAGATAGAATATTACCACTGGTTAAGCTTATAAGTTTATTGCAAAACATAAGAAAATATTGTGATTGTTTTAATTAAGTCATTTGACTTTTAAAAAAGGAAAATTAATATTATAAAAGTTAAAATTTCTTTATAGATTTTACAAATCTATAAAGAAAATAAATCAAAATCTAATAAATTAATAAGGTGAAAGCAGCTTATATAAATGGTTTTACAGATGAAAGTGCTGAGGAGTCAATCTATGCATGTGTAACTCCTTCAGATATTGAACCACCTACTTTTGTATCAGGTTTAATAAATACATATAAATATTCAGATCACAATCTTAAATTTCAAATTGAAATATAAAGAATTACTAGGTTCAATCACTGAAATGACACTTTCTTGGAAACAACCAAGATACAATGGTGGCTGTCCAATATTAGGCTTTGGTTTACATATCAATAATGGAAATGGTGGAACCACATTTGTTGAAATAGATGATACTGAGATTATAAATAATTATAAGCTAAAATTAGGAAAAGTCCAGTATGTTGTGGGATTGGGTGTCAATATTTCCTTAAATTATTTAATAATGAGGTAAAAGATAAACCAGAATATACATTACACACAACTGACACCTTCCCAGCAAGTTCAGAGGGTAAAACCTTCTAATTTAAGATAGAAGTCTACAATTCCCAATAGAAATATGTGCATAAAACTTTTATTAATACTAATTTTTTATGAATGTAATAGGAAGCGTGTTCAGTAATTCAGTTGGTTTTGTATTAGCTGACTTACCCTTAGACCCAACAAATGCGCCTACTTCTGATAAATCAATCACAAACACTTAAAGAGTTAAAATTGATATCACACCTATTGATCCAGCTGATGCTTTAATATATTACTTAATAGACTATTTCATTATCATGCAACCGTTAAATGCATAGTCATTTATATACATTGATGCAGGAAATAGTCCAATTACTTCATATTCTTTAGAAATAGATGATGGCATGGGTGGCCAGTTACTTCCAGTGTATGGTTACGATACTAACTCTCTCTCAACCTCCTACACTTTTACGACTGGAGTGAGCAGAGGCAAGGTCTACAGAGCTAGATATAGAGCAAGAAACGCTATTGGCTGGACTCAATACTCGCCAATTGGTTACATCTATGCTGTAAAATGTATTTAAAATGCTTATATAAGTAAGAATCTATCAAATAAATAATAATACTGCAGTTGCACCTTCTACTCCTGCAATGCCAACATTTATAAAAGCCAGTGATCTGGAAATGACCATTGGATTGTGGGCTAGTGAAGACAACGGTGGAGATAAAATCTAGGTTTATGAGGTGCATAGAGATGATGGACTTGGTGGTGGATTTGATAATGTCTATGAGTATCTATATCCATCGGAAGCTATAATAAATGTAGTACGATACAAATGTTTAGTTCAAATTATTATAAATTTCTTACAACCCAAAAGACTAGTTTTTTGAAACTTTTATAATAAAATTAAAGTTAAAATAATAATCTAAATAACAAAAAATTGGTTTAAATGGCCATGTTCTGACCGAGACCCCCCCCCAATGAAAAATATATGACCCTCCCTCCCCCCTTTATGATAAAATTTTTCAAATTATAAAAAACATATTCTTATGCTTTGAATCATGCTCTAACTAAAAATAATCTTGCCCTGCAGGCAGCTACTGTTATTTATTATTATATTTGATGAGCTTCACTTCGTCCGTCGACTTTTTTTTATATATGCTTGTATAGGAAAATATTACAAATGCATTTTACTTTCGAGTAACATTAATTTTATTTTTATTATATCTATTAATAAAAACGAACACAAATTCTATTAAATAAATTTTTATATCTACAATCATCTTCATGGGCATAATACTTTAAAATACTATGATAAACATTTATACTTTTGTAAATATTTGTCTTCTCAGATCTTAATTAATTATGAAAATATTATATTTAAATTTAAACAATATCTAATTATATTATTTAATATTTTAATGATAAAAAAAAGTAGATTAATTTTCTTAATCATTTAATTTAAATATAATTAAACCTTATATCAAAAACTTATATTTTTCAAAATTATTTATAATTTTATAAGTTGTCGATTTCTCAAAATATCACAAGAAAAAAATAATAGATTTGAGATTTAGCAAACAATATTAGCTCTATAGATTCGAGTTTTTTCAGATTGAAAAAATAGTCAATTAAATCTCTCATTATCTTTCAAATTAAAGTTTTTAAATCCTGTTTAAAACATAAAAGTTTATTTAGAAATTTACAGAGAAAAAAATAACATGTAAGTATTAAATAATAATTAATAGATAAGGCTAATTCTTGAAGTTTGAAGCATGATATATTCTATAAGATTTAAAGTTATTATTTGTAACTGATTTTATTCAAGATAAGATAAAGAGGGATTATATTTTTTATTGATAAAATTGTGTATGGACCCTAAAAAAGAAGTAATTTATTTATTTTATAAAAATGAATTTAATTATTGTAGGAATACATTCGATTTGGGAAAATGAATTTAAATTAAATTAATTAAATATTAAAATCATGGCAGTTATCATAACCAAAGTGACTTAAATTTCAAAAATAAATGGATTCTACGGTAGATCCCGCAATTTTAGCTGGACTTTATTATTGGCAATATCTCTGAATCATCCCAGGAAGCGAGATATTTTGATTTTGAGCTAACTCCCAAAAATAGTATAATGGGTTTTTCTCGCTTGGGCGATGAGATAAATTCATTATAGCTATAACAATCACCGTCTCATTTTTAATGCGCTATCCAGAGAGTATAATATTGTCATGGTTTGGAGAAATTTTCCAAAAACATAACTGAAGGTAATTAATAATTAATTAATTTTAATTTTAATTCATTTTCCCAAATCGAATGTATTCCTACAATAATAGTGTTTTAATGAAATGGCTAAGCTATCTTACTAAAATATAAAATGAACTCATTGAATTATAAATTATAAAATTTATAAAATAATTTAATTAAAAATTTCCTCTTTAACTATTTAAAAATGATTTTCATAATTAATTAAGATCTGAGAAGACAAATATTTACAAAAGTATAAATGTTTATCATAGTATTTTAAAGTATTATGCCCATGAAGATGATTGTAGATATAAAAATTTATTTAATAGAATTTGTGTTCGTTTTTATTAATAGATATAATAAAAATAAAATTAATGTTACTCGAAAGTAAAATGCATTTGTAATATTTTCCTATACAAGCATATATAAAAAAAAGTCGACGGACGAAGTGAAGCTCATCAAATATAATAATAAATAACAGTAGCTGCCTGCAGGGCAAGATTATTTTTAGTTAGAGCATGATTCAAAGCATAAGAATATGTTTTTCATATAATTTTTAAAAAATTATAAGGGGGGGGGTAGGGGGGGGGGACTACCATCAGTATCCACGCGGCCGTTCGGGTCAGAACATGCAATGTAATTCATTCTATCTTCCCATTTATAATAGATCTTATAATACATGTAATTTACATTAGTTAGTGGTTTGAATTTGAGGCAGCAAACGTGTCACTTTAATCGCTGGAGGATCTATAATACAAGGCTAAAAGCACTGAATGGCATTGGCTACTCAGACTTCTCTCAGTTTTATCAGTTCACTTGTAGATGCCCCTGATAAGCAGCAACACCACTTAAATCAAAGCATAAGCACGAAGAATTCCATTGAATTAAATGGTAAAGCAATGCAGATGGTACTCTCCCAGGTGGAGCAGTCACTGGATAAACCTGGGTATTTATAGTAATTAATCTTGCAATTAAATATGTAATGAATTATTTAAAATTAATATGTAAAGAAATATTTAGAAGATATTTAAGTTTACAAATTGTATATGGACAATGGAATGAATGGAGACATCAAAGAAATCTTTCATCTATTTAAATTGTGAAGATTATTAAAAACTTAAAAATTGTGAATATTATCAATCTTCTATGGATAGAATGTAGCAACATTCAGCAACTACATTCAACTGATTTATTTTTGTGTCATGAAATATACTCATATATAATTAATGATTGTTTACAACCTGAACACTTCTTTACCATATAGATTCAGAATTTAAGCAGTTGGTTTCAATGAATTTGGTGAAATGTCAGATATTTAAACCATTATTACTTTTACTATTATTTCTTTTTTTTACATATTTTAACTTCTATATTGAATAGAACAACAGTATATTGAAATATCTCTTTATTATATATACCATATACACATGTGTTCCCCCATCATAGTTTGCTCCACCAGTATTTTACGAAAGCACTTCAACTTCAATGACTATCAAATGGAAAGAACCCTTATAGAATGGAGGTTGTCCCATCATAGACTATAAAGTCTTAAGAAATGATGGAACACCAACAGGTGATGTAGACATTGAAGTAAACCTTGTTGATGATCCATAATACAGGAAGATTCCTACTTTGAGAGAAGCAACTGCTGTAATTGACAACTCTCTGCTTGGTAATAAGATTAAGTTCAAAGTTATTGCATACAATTCGATTGGAGACTATGTTGAGAGTGAAACTGTGTGCTTTATGTTTGCTACTATTCCACCTGCTCCAAGTTCAGGTCCAGTAGTTAAT
>ARYC01010487.1:0-11627 GCA_000711775.1 Oxytricha trifallax | reverse complement strand
TACAGTATTAAACTCATACTGATATCTATCCTCATGAATCTAGATAATATTTTAAGTTATATGTTAAATAAAAGTAGACTTATAGACAATAAACTATTCGTTAGATTGCAAATCATTCAGTAAATCTAGAAATAAGTGAGGTATAGTATAATTTTCACACCATTAATGAACTTAATATTGCATGTTTTTAGCCTTATCTCTAACTTTATAAGTATATCAATCATGTATCTGCTCCGCAATATGCTCCTAAGGCCTCAAAATTCTGCAAAATGTCACCCCTATAAATTGCTTAACTTTTCTTTTATGTTAAGAGTAGACCAATCTTTAACTTACTGGCTAATAGCAGGTCCATTTGAAAATATTTATTGTTTTTCTGGCAAGCTTAATATTACGATAGGAGGATCTTATTGCATAATTCCACCACTCACCGCATTAAAATGCAAAGAAAGAAACTGGTCTCCATACATATCAAAATAGACAAATGGTGAGTGTTTTTGCCAGATATACCAAATGAACAAGAATTATAAATGGAATTGAGAAACACCTATCGATCCTATCCATTTATGCTCGACATTTTTAAAGATAGTAATTTTAACTATTTATTAATCAATTAAAGTTCAATAACTGATTATATAAATTAATATCTACTGATGTTTAAGCGAAGCTTCCTCTTGTTAATCTGTTCATTATCCAAACCAATTTCTTTCAGAAAGCTCCGGTTTTATCTTAAGTGCTTTAATCTAAGTTATCAGTAATCACATCAAGGGTTCCTGAGAGCAAGTGAGGTCAGTGCTATTGAAACTTGGGATTAAGTTGCCAATTTGTAATAATCATAACTATTATAAATAGTACCATAAAGAACTTAGAATGCGGTAAAAACATTGATATATGGAGTGATCTCCAATGATTCAATGACTATTAGAATTTTTTACTGTTAGTAATTAATGAAAGCTATGACTTTTTACATTTCCCTATAAAATATAATTAAAGCAAATATATTTAAAACATTAAAATCAATTAAACTCAAGCTATAGAGTTTCTATTATTAATATAAAATTTATAAATTTATTTAGTATAAGCGTCGGCAAATTTTAAAATTTGCCGACGCCTGCAGGGGATTTTGAAATTATTAATTTAGTTCATAAATTAATTAAACACAAATTCATGATTCAAAAATCATTTTAACATCTGTTAATCCTTTTAGATATATATTTTTCCTTAAAGAATTACAATCGCACCCTTAATTCATTCTATAGTAATAGTTTTACAGAAGTTTTATCTTAATTTTATTCTTTTTTTATTTTACTAAATATATAAAGATTAATATAGGATTTATAATAATTATAAGGGATTTAATCATAAACTTAACTTATATTATTAGATAATTTATTAAAAATTAAGAAATTGCCTGATGCGTTGGCAAATTTTAAAATTTGCCTACTCCAAAATTAATGGACTTTATATATAAAAAATAAAAATTAATTATTAATAGACTTAAACAAGATTAAATTACATTTATTATTTAAATTAATTTTAATTTTATAAATAAATAAAAATGGCAATGATAATTGCTATTATTGAATTCAAAGGTTCCTCACCTTTGACCTTAAGCGCACCCCATCTCTAGAATCTTTAATTACTTATAAAATAGTAGCTTCCATCGTTTTCTATACATCTATATCCTATTAATTATGGCGTTATCCCCAAAGGTCAGCATGCGAGAAGATGATTTTAGTTCAATGACTAAATACAGAAATGCATATATGAGCATTGATCAATGAAAGCAGATGAAATCCAAAGAATCAATGGTTGTACTTTAAAGTTTCTAGCCATTTATACTTTTGACCATCTCTGAATAGCTTGTTACTACAATGGACAGTAAGAATAAAAAGTTGAACAAATGAAATTGATAGATCACATTTGTGACCACTCTGGTTGAACAGTACTTCATGTAGAATATCGTTTTCAAGGGCAGATATTGCAAATACATTTATATCACTTACAACGGTTAGACATTTTTTAAAGTATAAATTATAAGCATTCCGATTGTTACAACAAGTAGAACTGCATAGAATAGATAAAAAACAGCAACGGCTCTTTCTTTACTCTTTGATCCATTGCAAAATATATAAATTCATATAAGTTTACAAGTTAATTTAATTAGTTTTGGATTTAAATTATAATATCATTCTATTTGATTCTTTCAAAAATTATCTTTATAATTTTAATTAAACCAAATAAATAATAATATATAAAATTTTAAGATAACTTCGAATTTAATTAAGTTGCTTACTGATATCCATAATAATGAATTTATTTTTATTGATTATAAATACTTTTCAAGTGATGTTAATCTTATTAGGAAGCTTTCTTGGAAATTTTATATCAGCATTTGCTCCGACTTGGCAATAAATTAAATTCTAACAGGAGGTGTACAAAACTTATATGAGTAATGGAAAAATCCAATTGAAATTCAATCTAAAATATTTAATAAAATATAAAAATATATACTAAATATATAAATAATTATAAAATTAAGTTTTTTTATTTTCATCTTTTGGAATAATTGCAATAAGTAAATTTCAAGTAAAATAATAATAAGATCCATTTTTTAATAAATTTAATTTTTATTATAAATAATGTTAAAAATTACAATATTTTATGAAAAAATCCAATGTTAAAACGTTGTAGTTTATGTTACATTTTATATAACTATTAAATTAATATCTTAATATTGTATACTAAACAGCCATTTATAAAAATAAATAATAGTATATGGGTCAATGAATTATAAAACATAATCCAGGAATAATAAAAATAGGTATTATATATTAAAATTGTTTTAGAATTTGTTTGATTAATTATTTTAAATTAATTGAAAAGAGTATAATTTAGTTAAGAAATGATAATAAAGAAACATGCAAGAAGTAGTTAATATAAAAGAAAAAAAATCATTGAAGTGGATGATTTGGTAGAACAACAGGAATCATCTCTAAATACCTATGGAAGTTAAAATATACAGTTTCCCAAAACATTGTCAAAAAATAATAATAATTAATCCACATAGGGGTCTTAAAGTTTCCCTAGATATGACAGTCTTAATTCACTATGTTAGGGAAAAACCCTTTTAAACATATTATGTTCTTTTTGTCAACTGAGTCTTCATCTTCTTCTTCTGTTTTTCCTTTTCTTTTTCTTTTGATAGTTGCCTCTTCTTTCTCCATTCATGCTTGTTTAAATCCCTTTTTTGGCGATGATAAAGTTGTCTCCTTCATCTATAAATTTAAATTGATGGTCAAAATTTTAAACTCTTATAAAAAGATTATTTTTCTTTTTAGCGGCATTTATTTTCAGTCTTGAGGTTATCAGATCTATCAATCATTATAAAGTGAGAGTGCTTTTGAAAGCACTAAAAATTAACTTAGATTCTGTTTTTGTGCGCATCTTTAACTACATTTATCAAAACATGCTCCTATCGTTAGCTTTAATGTTCTATAATAATCTAGTATAATCAAAATGGGGAAACAGTTAAAAATTAATCAAAGAAGAGTTCAAATATAAATATGATCAAATCAGATTACATCAACTAAAATCAAACTGTAGCTATTTTGAAAAAATGATTAACTATATTCTTTTTTTATTATAATTAATTAATCAAACATGGAAAATTGTAATTTCTGTTTTTATTATCTTTTCCAAATCATTTCTATTTTAGGGCATCTAAGTAGTTGTTGCTGTTTTCTCATTCGCCATTCCTAGATAATTTTTTTGAGATATCTTCATCATATCTTCATGGTATCTTCAGGATATCTTCCTCAAAAAATAAAAAGTTAAAAAAAATGAAGATCAACAATAACAATAACTTCAATAACAACAACAGCAGCAATAATAACAATATTTTAAGCAAAATTAATTAAAATTAGAGTCTGGGGATTTTTCCAAAAAAATCCAATTTTTCTAAAATTCATAGTTCATTGTCCTAATGTAAAAGATGATAATTAAGATGAAGATAATCAATATGAAAAAAATGACAGATTTTAATAATTTTGAAATTCATTAGGAATTTCAAACAGACTCTAATTTTAATTAATTTTGCTTAAAATATTGTTATTATTGCTGCTGTTGTTGTTATTGAAGTTATTGTTATTGTTGATCTTCATTTTTTTTAACTTTTTATTTTTTGAGGAAGATATCCTGAAGATACCATGAAGATATGATGAAGATATCTCAAAAAAATTATCTAGGAATGGCGAATGAGAAAACAGCAACAACTACTTAGATGCCCTAAAATAGAAATGATTTGGAAAAGATAATAAAACAGAAATTACAATTTTCCATGTTTGATTAATTAATTATAATAAAAAAAGAATATAGTTAATCATTTTTTCAAAATAGCTACAGTTTGATTTTAGTTGATGTAATCTGATTTGATCATATTTATATTTGAACTCTTCTTTGATTAATTTTTAACTGTTTCCCCATTTTGATTATACTAGATTAATATCAGAACTAGAGTTGTTTGTCTAAAGAAACCTACTATGATGTCAGAACTTTCTATTATAATCTTAACTTAAGCAACTGTGTTTGTTAGTAGGTTACTGAGAGCAGTGTATGTCAGTTATATCATCTAATTATGTATTTTGCTTGGTATTTCATGAAACCTTATACATCTGAGCTGCCGATGGCCTAGACTCGGACTGATACATTTGAATATCTTGTAACAATCCTATCTTTTAATTGTGCTTTTGTTATTTAATTCATATGTAAGAGTAGCTTCAAGATCCTGGCTTTATTATAATATCGATAAAATATATAAAAATAGGGAAATTCAAATCGATAATATATTCATTTAATCATAATAGTCACTAATTTGAAGAACTTGGTTTAAAATTTTATGTACAAGAAGTAGAAGTTGATTGAATTAATAACTTTAGTCTATATAAATATATTATCTTGTTGTTGTTTATGTTATTTAGATGAAAGATGAAAATAAGCAAGTCATCAAGAAGTTCTCATTTTGTAAGAACAATTACATTAAGAGCTTCTAGTAGACTTCTTGATAAACAAAAATAATTCAAATGAATATCACGGCTGTAGAAGCTTAAGACAACGACCAAACCTAAAAATGATGCAGTTGGAAAGATGAGAATAGTTCAAATTTTAGATGAAAATACTCATAATTCAATAATATACAATAAGTCAAAATTGAAAAATGTTTCAATTGATTTAGACTACATAACATAATGCTATTACCTAAGTTAGAATTGTAAACTTACTGTTTAAAAGTCTTGTATGACTACTTATAAGTTGATACTACAAAACTATCAGTTGGATGGATGTCTAATCTTGATCCTTAGCAAATTGTATTTGTAGATTTTCTAATCAATTTTCATATTAATTGATCATAATAATTTCAAAATCTCAACTGCAAATAAAAATAGCTGGACAATTGTTTTAGTTCAAACAATATCTTTTTATGAATGCATTTTTAAAGAGAGATTGATTGTAAGTTGAAGAAAATTTAATGAACTAAAACTATAAGCAATCGCTTGACTTATATGAAAATCCAAAAACTCTATCTTGTTAGCATTTTATCACTGGCATGACGTTAAAAAAATTTCAATATCTTTCAGTTAAGATCCTACAGTTGAAGTATTAAAAAACTTTAAACCATTTAGTTTAAATATTAAGAATTTTTTTTCAACCATCCCCACTTTTTTTAAAAATTGGAGACGGATGTAGGATTTTTTTGAACATATTAAATTAAGTATATAGTATCTTCCTGTTTAACAGTTAAATTATAGTTATGATTAATTTTTATATAACAGAAAAATATATAAGCTTTATACTTTAGTTCAGGATTCAAAAATCCTTAAAATTAATAAAGATCCTAATAGATCTATTGAATTCCAAAAAGAGTTATTAAAACTTAAGTTAGTATGTATATATTTAAGTATAATAATCAGTAATAATATTATCAAATATCAAGAGATAGAAACTATTCTAATTCCATTCAGTATGTATTATATCTAAATATATTTCTTAGATCTTTTCAGATTTGAATCCTGAATCATGAGAAACTAAAAGTCGATTTTAACATTAAATCATGTTAAATACTGTAAATGATAGCTCAGTGTTAATAAACTATTAATTTAATATATAACATAAATAATTTATGATTATTAATATCATCTAATTGTCCCCACTTTTTTTTAAAAGTGGGGCGGTTGGTTTATAAATTATAAAATAACTCTAAGCTGGAGAAAATTAATATGAATGATTAACTTTAAAGCACTTAAATTATATATAAATTAATAGTTTTAATCATCATGATTATGATAAATTACACTTCAAGTCAGAGCAGTAGAATAATGGAAATATAGGTAGTAGCAAAAAAGGGGATAACTAACAAACAAAAATTAATAAGGAATTAAGAGAGTATTGCAGGAAATATTATTTATTTCCCTTCTAATATAAAATTACTTAGTTTTCATTTAACACATGTTACATAAAGACTCCGTTTGATTAGAAAGTGCATTTAATAATCTAATAATTTTTTATTTCAAAGAATTAATAATTATTATTGTTAAAAATGTCATATCTATAAAGCCAATATTTTGGACCTTTGATCTTGTCCATTGCTTCTTTCATCCTATGGAAGGTCATTAAGAGTGGGATTATACAGATCTATATTTTAAAGGCTGGCCTACAAAAGTCGAGAGACTAAGACACCCGAAATAAAGCACAAGCTCAGATAAGGCTCAGATTTGACAAATTATGCATGTTTCATTAGCAATATTAATAAGTTTTTCTTTGCATGCAGACACATCTAGGAGTTTTATACGATATTTCAATTATGCAAATCAGATTCTTATATTATAAAATAACTAGAATCATGTTTACGGCCATTTTCTAAGTAATAGTCACAAATGACCTAAAACTTAGCTCTAGGTTCAAAGTATTTTAAAGATATATTAGCATAGTTTGATATCATTATTTTATAATTTAGATAAAATAGTAAAATTTAGGAAGTTGTAAAATGAATAATACACAAATAGCTTTATATTTAATTAAATTTAATCTAACTCACAAATTTAATATAATTAATTTTTTTTATATTATTCGGCGTAGGCTTCCGAGAAAAAAATCGCAATTCATAAATAGACTAAGCTAAAAATTCAAAAATTAATAAGTATTTTAAATAAATCAAATTATTACATAAAATGTAAGTTTTGTTATTTTATTTTTTTTATATATTTTATATAATAACTCGCATTTTATATTGTAGGAATACATTCGGCTAGTATGACAAACACTCACCCCCCATAATGTATACTTTTGAAGATGTATTCTGAAAGAACTCAATCTCCTGAATATAGTTTCCTTAAGATATAGTCGTACGCGGATCATAGTTTTTGAGATAATCCACTTCCTAAGTCAAAAAATCATATATATAATCTGGAATTTTGTTATTACAAATTTAAACAAGTTTCTTAAAAAAAACAAAATTGTCATAATCTGATAAACTTTGGAATGTTTATCAGCGAAAATAATTTTGCCTTCAGTTATCATTCTATGGTATTTTCATTTTTATTTTTAAGTCAAATTTTATTAGTAAACATCATGATAATGCTAAATTTAGCATTATCATGATGTTTACTATAAAAATTTTGACTTAAAATTAAAAATGAAAATACCATAGAATGATAACTGAAGGCAAAATTATTTTCGCTGATAAACATTCCAAAGTTTATCAGATTATGACAATTTTGTTTTTTTTAAGAAACTTGTTTAAATTTGTAATAACAAAATTCCAGATTATATATATGATTTTTTGACTTAGGAAGTGGATTATCTCAAAAACTATGATCCGCGTACGACTATATCTTAAGGAAACTATATTCAGGAGATTGAGTTCTTTCAGAATACATCTTCAAAAGTATACATTATGGGGGGTGAGTGTTTGTCATACTAGCCATACATTCGATTTAGAGAAATAAATTATAATGAAATTCATTGCTTTTCATGCATAATTATGGATGCAAGAATATAAGCGATCGTTGGACATTTTAATATAAAATCTTCAAAACCTTCGTAATCTTGCAAAGCAATATTTGTTTAGTCAAATAATATTAATTTTAATTTGCATTGAGCATAGCATTTAAAGAAACTATCGTGCTTTAATTGAGTTGAGAAATTACAAAGTTTTTAATCTAAATTACTAAATCTACAATAAAAATTTGTGGTTGTTAATTTTATGTTAACCTTTACAATATGGTACCTGGACTTTTCTATTTGCGGCACCCCTCTATCGCGTCATTTGAGCGAGATAATTCAACTTATATTGTGCTATTAATATTAAACAAACAAATCACCCAAAATTAAAGTTTAGTTTTTTACTGACGCGACAGAAGGGTACCGCCAATAGGGTAGTCCTGCTTATTTTGAATTTTCTATCGAACAAGTACCATATTGTCTATGTTTCCAGATAGTTAACTGCTACAAATTTTAAATTTAATTTATTAGTTATAATATATTTTCCCAAATCGAATATATTCCTACAATAATGATTTTACTATTTTTGAGTAATAAACTCCAGGTATGAATTTAAATTTTTGAAATATAAAAGTTCTGAAAATTAAATAAAAAATTATAATCAATTCTTCATCTAATTTTAATCTTACAATGTTCTAAATTGAAATAAAAAATATTAATTATTCTTAAAATAAAAATTGTTTAAATTTATATCTTTGAAATTTTTACAATTAAAACATACTATTTTTAATATTTTTTATTGCAAGTTCTAATTTTTGTTTATTAATTTTCTTATGTAAGAATTATGTTTATTTTTTTATTTTAATTTGCATATTTATATAGAAAATTAAAAAAATATATATTGAGAATTAGGATTAAAATATTTTAGATCAGAAAAATGAACTTCAAAATTGAATAATACTCAAATTAAAAAAAAAGTAATTTTAAGTAATAGCTAAAATAATTAATGTTTTATAAAAGAACTTCCCTCTAATCAATAGTAAATTTTGAAAAAACAAGAATGAATTTATCAAAGAATAATAAAAATGAATAAAAAATAAAAAGATTTTTGAAAAAAAAATTCAAGATTCAAATTATTTTCTTTGAAAATTTTAACTACATTTCTGTAAATTAAGAATACAATATCTATGAATTTGTATCTTACTAATAAAAAATTAATTAGAAGGAATTAGTAAATTCATTATATGAAATAATTAGATTGATTCAAAATATTTATTGATTTTTGAATTTTAAGCGTAGGCTACCAATGAATCTCGATTTTTTTCTCGGTGGCCTACGCCAAATAATATTAAAAAATTAAGTATATTTAATTTAAGAATAAGATTTAATTTAATGAAATATAAAGCTTATTGTGCTTTATAAACTTCCTGAATTTTACTATTTTATCTAATTGATTAGCTAACAAGCCGGGGTTTTTAGAAGCAGAGAAAAATAGAGGGTCATAAGATCAACTGAACAGAGTATAAACATCCCCGGAATGGGTAATTGGAAGTTCCACTGGTTGAGATCACCTGGGGTTAGTCCACTGTAGAGAAAGCCCATACTACAAAGCGCGTGGGGATTCAGAGATCATGTGTTAGTCCGAGAGTAACTTGAAAGGTTTGATGTTGACTCATATAAACTGTTGAGAATCTCCCGTAATTAATTCAATGACTTAAATACATACATACACATCTAATTGATTAAAATTTCATTTCTATAAAGCCAATATTTTGGACCTTTGATCTTGTCCATGGCTTCCTTCATCCTATGGTAGGTCAAAAAGAGTAGGATTATACAGATCAAATTTTAGAAGAGTAATACACTTCTAATTAATTTTTTTTTAGTTATTTGAGTGTATCACGATTCTCTTTATAAAATTATAATTCTTATTGAAATTATTTATATATGTTGAAAAATTATAATACAAGTCTTTTAATTCTTATTTTTCTAATAATGAAGCTCTCTAGTTTTTATTAACACCATTCAATTTATTAATTTTCATTATTTTATAGTCTTTTTTTGTTTTAGGATTTTGATTTGGTTATTATATGGGTCTTTTTTTTATTTTGTTAAATTTACACATTCTATTTTTTAAATTAAATTTTATTTGATTTTAATCCAATAATAATTAACCAAATTAAAGGATGATATAATGTAAATTCATCATCAATTAAAATATCAGGGAGTACCAGCTTCAATAAAATTTGCGGATAAATGTTATTAATCGATTTTAATAGGAATGAAAGATTTTAGTAAAAATAAAATTATTAAGAGAAGTATACATACAATAAATAGACAAGAACCACCTTAGCTTTTAAGTTAATTAAAATTATAATAGTTATAAATATTAAATTTAAAATTGATTTAAGAATATTAAATTAAAGGATAAGCAACCAAACTCTATTGGATTTTTAAAGACTTATGAAATATATATAGGACTGAAAAACTTGATCTTAACTAAAATTGAATAAGCCAAAATGAGAAGAATATTCCAATAAATAATAGGAAATAAAATTATTAAAATTAAATTGCTTACTTCAAACCATAATATATGGATTAGATTAATAGCAGGAAAAACTCTTAGTTAAGACATTTTAAAATGAAAAACTGAACATATTTTATGGTGTTTGATTTCAACTATATTAATTATTTTATAATAGAAATGCTATCTTAGTTAGACAATTCCTAACTTAGCGGAAACATTGACACTTTGATATTAATTAGATAAAATCTTTCTTATATCGAAACAATCTATTTCAAACAGTTAAACCAAAAGTTTTATTATTCTAGAAAGGCATATGAAAAATTTTAAATTATAAGAGAAGTATAAAAATAGTACTGGAATAAATTCATTTAAAAAGGATGAAGAGTTAGTGTAAAATGCTTAAATTATCCAATTAAATATAGTTCAAGCATAGGCCGGAGGAACATACAAAATTGAAGTTGAGGATCAACGAAGCTGAAATCGATATATTAAAAACAAGAGCTGACCTCAGTAAATTGAATGAAATCATATAACAAAAGAATGACTCAACTTTGGATATATGAAGATTAGAAAAGATTTTACTGGTATAATATTTAGCATTAGTAAAATACAAATGATAACCAAATCTTTAAAATAAATTACAAGAATTAGAGTCAATTTAACTTAGCAGAGATTCCGATCAGAGAGTAATATTACTTTTGAGTAAAATGTTCTAAGATTGTCGAAACATGAACAACTCTTGTTCATATATGATAGGAAATAAAATAATAACTAATAATAAGTATTTAAATAATTTTGCTATTGGCAATGCCATACAAAATATCAGGTAAGCAATTCGAATAATACAAGATATTCAAATGAATTAAATTCAAAATCCTAATTAATTTAGAAATTATAGGGGAAAGGATCTGAAGTAATATTTAGCTAATTGGTTAAAGTCAATAGATTCAGCAATACCCAAATGAATGTAAATAGATTAATTAAGTTTAGCAAAACTAAAGACATATTTTCCCTAGATTCAAAACCCCAAAACCCCTTAATGAGGTTTATAAGTGCTTTGATTTGTAGGGAATTTGTTAGGGGTTGGGGTTATTAATAGGTTATT
>ARYC01010485.1:0-11070 GCA_000711775.1 Oxytricha trifallax | reverse complement strand
AGTAAACTTAAAGTTTTACATTTTAATTAGATTCATGAGACTGGAGATCGGTATGAGTTTGCAGACTGTTCTCATAAATTTCAGTTTAATTCAGAAGCACCCAACTCAGGAAACTCTGCTTAGATCAGAAATTTTAAAAATATTCCTTATTGTTATTAAAACTTTGGGTGTTGACGCCGTGTTCTCCCACACTCACCTCTGTGCTCACTGTGTCGGCCTGCTCTCCCATATTTTTCAGGGTGTCGGTAAGCTCTCCCTTTATCTCATAACCTTTTTTACTAAAATTTTTTACACAATTTATAATATTTTTTATACAATTTATTATAATGTTAATTTTTTTAATATAGTAGTTCTATAACAATTTTCACAAAATTTCATAAAAATTTAACTATTTTGTTTAAATCGACAATACCTTATAGGATTAAATTTAGTATGTAAGAAGATTGTAGATATAGAAAATATAAATATATAAGAAATAATTACATTCTCAATGATGAAAATTCTAAAAAGTGCTTTAAATAAATTCCCTCCTCTATTAGTCTGTGAAACAAAATGCATAATTTCTACGCCACAACGCTTCAAACAGGTACATATCAAGCGTAAATTTAATTTATATAAATTTTCTTACAAAAATTTAAGCTTATAAAACATATTTTTTTAGATTTTTAAAAGGAATAATTTTTAATAAAAAAAATATTTTATTATAATTAAAAAAACTTTAAAAAAAAACATTTACAATTATTTATTGGTAACTGTTTTTATGTTAAATTCATAATTTGAAATTAAAGTTTATTTGGTGTTCCTGGTAGGGTGTTATAAATGTGTTTTATTTGATATTTTAAATTTGCCCATAGACCCTCAATTAAATGGCTGTGCTCCATATTACGCTTGATTCCTCCTTCAAAGTAGTGTACATGTCTTTTATGTTACATTTGAAGATCCCTCCACCTTATCCCCTAGTAAGCACTCCATCCATCTGTATGAATGATACTTCCAGCTTCTACATGCTAGACTAATAGGTTTTCAAGTGTCTGAGTGGTGCGATCTTTTACTATAAATATCTTTGCGCGTTGACTTCTCTCCTCTATGAAACCTAGTACCCAGACCTAGCGATCGTGTATTGTGCTTTCTGGGTGGCAGTAGTTTACCGATTTATGGGACCAAAGGCTTTCGTCGACCTATATAACAATATAATTATTTTTTACATAATTATAAACAAATAAGTTATATGTAAATCATGTAATATATAGTTGATTTAAATATTGTGTATATTTATATTTCGAAATAGTTAGATTATTAAAATATAAAACATTGTTTAGAGTTAAATTGATCCAACTAAAGGGTTTGTAAGGTTAAATAATATAGATTTTCTATTTAATATCTATTTATCAAGTTATATTTATTGTAATAAAAACTTTTGTTACTCATTTCCTAAAAAATTCTTAATTATTATACCTTTTTATCATTGTATTTTAAAATATGACAACTAATTTAAATTAGCTAATTAATTAACCTTTCTAATTTTGTTTAGTTAATGATATTTTATTCCAATATTTAATAAACTTTTTTTAAATTTAATTAATTTTTATCTTTATATATTATAAAATTTTTATAAATTCAAATTTATTAAGAAACTATATAAATAAATAAATTTATTATATCTCTCCTTATAACATATACTCATCTTGCTCAAAGATATACATTTCCGAAATCATGAACCTCAAATCATACATGATTTTACCAACTGTCTCTCTAGTTGTCTTAATACCGAAATCATGTGATAGATCTTTTAAAGTACAAATATAGAAATAAATGATAATTAATACAGTATGATAAATTTATTAGGTATTAGAATTAGCTAAATTGTTAAAAGAAATCATGTTTATTAATTAAAATGAAACAATGTATATATCTAAATCTTGACTTAGCTATTTAGATTTTATTTTATGATAGATTAAAATCTAATAATAGTGTAAAGTACAAAATAAAATATCTTATTTATTTTACACTAATATTATAAGGATGGGATTTTACTATTTCACTATTATAAGAATTGTGTATATTAATATTGTAGAAATATCATCGAAAATAAAGAATAATTTCAATTCAGAGTTATAATAAATTAAATTATGACAAGGAGGTTTCACTAAAGATAAAATTTACATCTCTTTAGTAGGCTTTATTCACTTAAGATTGTGGGTAAAATTTATCAAATTTATCATTTGTTAATAAAGATGACTAATCTCTACTAAAATGAAATAAATTATATCCTTAATAAAGCCACATTTATAAAAACAAAGTTTAACTGCCATTTATTTAATTTGTTGTAATTATGAATATAAACAGTTCTTCAATTTCGATGATATTCCTACAATAGAATTTAATAGTAATTACAGTTCATACATAAGTTTAATTTAAAATTTCTAATAGACTTCAATACTTGAAAAAAATAAATTTCTAAAATTGAGAATTCCAAATTTATAAGAATAGAATTTTCATAATATTTTATATTAGTATAAATTTTAAAAAAATTATATTAACATTCATTTTACTTAGGTTTTTTCATTTTAAATATTTTTTCACATAAGTTAAAACTATATTAAATTATGTAACTTATTATTAATAGTAATTATTCATTGTATCTTATTAGAGAATAAAAATAATTATAGGAATCTTAAACATTTATTTTTCTTGATAAAAATATATAATTTTGTAATTTACTTAAATTTTATGTCATTAAAATTATCTTCAAATAAGAATTTATCAATTTATTTATATATGAATAATGATATTCCGCCCTCTAGGAATAGCACGGTTATTACATGGAGATAGACCGTTAAGCTCATTGTCTCAGGACAGTAACAAGACAACGAGTTTTTTAAAGTTTCTCTAGATCTACACTTGTAATTGCCACATTCGTACATAAGTTTATCTATTGACCAACCTGACTTTACAATATTCATTTGGTTCTAGCATTTATCACATTACTTTTGCTTCTTTAAGAACCCTAAGTCAATCAGATGTGAAATAGAATTCTCTCTAAGCATTTATTGCTATTCTTCTTATGCTTCTAAAAACTACTCCATTATTTTTAGATAAATTAATAATCTTTACTATTTATTAATACTAATGTGACTTCTCTATTTTTTAAATACAAAATTCTTATTTTAATGTAGGGATTTAAACATATCTTTTAATTTAAAAAAATGCAAAAATATTTTAAAAATTTAATTATTTTCAATTTATTATATTTTATAAGTATGAATTTCTTTCTTATATAAGCATATTGAAAAAATAATAAATTGTTACATCTTTGTTATAGTTTATCAATAATGTTAAAATTGATTAAAAATATAATAAATTAGAACTATTAAAGTTTGATAAAGGTAATAATATTTCAACTATTATATTCAAGTTCTGTCAATTACAAACAAAATAGTTAAATTTTTTAAAAATTTTATGAAAATTGTTATAGAGCTACTATATTAAAAAAATTAACATTATAATAAATTGTATAAAAAATATTATAAATTGTGTAAAAAATTTTAGTAAGAAAAGTTATGAGTTAAAGGGAGAGCTCGCCGACACCCTGAAAAATATGGGAGAGCAGGCCGACACAGTGAGCACAGAGGTGAGTGTGGGAGAACACGGCGTCAACACCAAAGTTTTCCAATTTAAATTTCAGAGGGACAAAAAGTGGAGAGACATGACATGACATGCATCAATTGGTTTGCTTATAATTTATGCTTAAAGATGGTGTAGTACTCATGACAAATAAGTTAGTAAAAATTATTGAATAATGTAGATATAGGGTTGTGATTGCTATCAGCAGGTCTCAATGCAGTCATCACATACTTAAAGTGCTTTTCGCCAATCCCGATAAACTTTTCTAAGGCAGAAAGTGTTTGAGGCTTCCATGCTGCATATGACTAATGCGCATCTGTCAACAACCTTATCAACGAAAATCAAGAAAATAATTCAAATGCAATATATTCAAGAACTAAATATGATGAGACAATAAGGTGAAAGAAGGAGATGGATCATCAGGCAAAAGGTTGCACCAGAGAGACATATGCTACAATTTTTTTGTTTGAATAATAGGCGAAGAGATGTTGGACATGGCTCGAGAGACACCCTATTTTGAGTATAAATACATAGTGATTTTTAAGAGTGAGTTACATTATAAATACGAATGATTTTAATAAACTAAAGTTTAAACATTATTCTTATAGATTCTTTTGACTATATTTTTTTAAATGGTCTAAAAATCATTAAAACATCAATGTAGCATGTTATAGTTCTCTTAAAAAGCCCTCTAATGGCTTTTACAAGGAGTTATTATGATTTCAGTTGTTAGTAAAAGTCATTAGAGAGCTTTTTAATAAACTATAACATGTTACATTGATGTTATTATGATTTTTATAATAATTAAAAAAAAGTATAGACAAAAAGCTCTAGCTGCCCCCACAGGGGGCCATTACTCTTACTCTCAATACAAGAGAGCCAATAAAAACAATAATAGTAACCAGATAAATAGGCTTAGTTCAATAACCATCCGTAAAATCAACTAGTTGCTGAAACTCACTTAGATTTGGACAATAACTATAATAAATCTTTGATCAATTAGACTTGTTAGCAACTAATTATGAATCAAAAATATGACTGAGAAGGAAGAAAATAAGCAGAAATGATTTTGTGAAATTCAGATATAGTATATAAACTTAATATTTACATAACAGATTAAATGAATTTATAGAACAGTAACATAAATATATAAATTCTATAAATTTTAAAGATTCAGCTATCTCATATAATGAGATGTATCTTATAAAAATCTAGCATATAAAGTTATCATGATGAAAGATAAAAAGTCTACATTAATCTTTAATGGAAACTAAACTATTAATTTTTAGTTAGAAGTAAATAAATGCTCACACAGGCCGCTATATCTAAAAATAAGCAATAATACTAAATTTAAAAGTTAAATCATTTAGAAATACTCTAATAAGCAACAAATAATTATCAAAATAAATATTCCGATACCTTAGATAATGATCAAGATAATGATATTATAGTAAAAATTATCTTGTGATATCTAGAGCAAATAGAGGACAGAGAAACCAAAAGCAATATTCTTGAGCACAAGGGGAATTACGTTAACCATGTTCCATGTATAGAGTATGAAATGACCAAAATCTCTCATTTTGATTAGACCTCTGACAAGTAGTGATTTAAAGCGTCCAACTGTTGTCTTAAGGGTTAAGGTCTTGTAGAGGATCTTATAAAGCTTCTTTCTGTGGAAATATGAGCATCTGTGAATCAGTTCTGGTTGACAAGAGAGAAGCATAAAGCACCAATCACTTTTACAATAGAAAGCCTTAATCTTTTTCATAAGCACAGTTATTATTATTATATATCCATTATTACTATTAATATTGCTATATATTTATTGTTTTAATATTGCCTCAGATTATGTCAGTATCATGTTTCAAAATTATATATTTTTTTTTTGTATTAATAATCAATTATTTAATTATCTTTATTATGCTAAGCTTTTTATTAGTAATTTTAAAGTATCCAATTTAACGCGATTATTATTTTATTAATGCTTTACTGAATTTAATATGGGGATAAACCAACAGGTGTATATATCATTTTTATGCTCTTTCTTCCCTTTCTTGCTACCATTGGTGTCCTGTATTGGAGACCTGATTTAGGATATAATAACTAGTATTTAACAATTTTATAGCTCCCTCATAAATTAATGTATTTTGCAATTATTATTTCTTATAATTACCACTATAAATTTAATTTAAATTCAATCCTTTCAATAATTTAATTTAAATATCTATTAGCACCTATTTTTTATTAAATAACACGTGTTTTTATCTATAAATTTATGTAACATTAATCTATAGTGGAAATAACTTGTTATCTTTAATTGAATTATTTTCTTATTCTGAAATTACAGACAGGGTATTACAATTTGAGTGGAAATTTAAAATCTTTTAATTTGATAGATAAATGTAAATTTATAAATATTATATATCGTTCCTGTAAAGAGTAAAAAATATACTTAATTAGATGATTTAATTTTCGAATTAAACTATATAATATGGAATTCTAAATTAAATTACATATTAGATTACATTTATGATTTATTTTATAAAATGGAGTAAATATTAACATAATTTTACCAATCAAGTTTAATAATTTTATAAGCAGTTAACTGATAATCTAAAATTAAGAGCCTACACACTCTGATATTTCAATCTAATCTCCCAAATAAAGATAGCACAAACTATCCGTTCCATTACAATATTGTTGGTATACCATTTTAGATTCAAAATTAGCAATGTCTTAGATTTATTATTTTCAATTAATATACTATTTTGAGAAAGAAAATGAAAGTAAAAAAGGAGCAATATAGTGCTTATTGGCAATTTAAGAATATATGAATGAATGCTATATTTAATTATTAACTTAATACCAAATGGAGTCATTAGTATTTTAATCAGTTAGTATTGTATTGAGTTTTAAATAAAAATCAAATTAATTAAATAAGTAACTTTGAAACCAAAGCCCAAGATGATTTATAATATTTGGTATTTATTACAATCAATTGTAAATGTTTAAGTTGATTAAATCTAAAACATTATTTTATTATTTACAGAATTCAAATAAATAAGCTCAATTTTTTATTAATAAATATATCAAAGAAAGGCACAAATGTTTCAAATGCAAAAAAAAAAATACTTAAAGTAGCAGTAGGCACGGTATGTGAAAGAAATATTATTTAGGTTTAATCCTGATAGTCCTTTGAAAGTTTAAAATGGACAACAAAAGCAATTCATTTGATAAGATTATTTTGTTTATATGTGCTTAAAAAATAAATTAAAGATTTAATATATCTTTATTTGTTGTTTAGTTCCATGAATAAATAATGCTAGTTGACTTTAGATAGCAAATCATATAATATAATAATCTAAATAGCAAAAGACCCCAAATTTATTACTAATAGTAATTAATGGGCAATTCATCTTCATGCATTAAAATCAAAATATTATTTAAATTAATATTTTATTATTGGAATATGAGTTAAAAGTTAGAACATTCGTTAAAGTACTAACTGAAAAGTTTGATTAAAAACTAATACTGCCTCATGTAAGGTAAGGCTCATTGTAATAAGTGAGTAATAAATATTTTAAGGTAGATATCGATGTTCATAGTTCCATAATGTTAAGTATTAAGTCAAATTAATCTATCTGGTAACTATAATGGCAATATTTTTTCATTAATGAGATAGTTGAGATGAAGATTTTATGCAAAACCACAATGAAAGACTATTTCTTGAAATTATGCCTATTACTATTATATTGTGAAGAAATTAAGCTCAACTCACTGCTAGAATAGAGTAAAAGAATCATTAACGTTATCATTTAGGTTAGATCAACAAAATGGAAATCAAGTATATAGGAAGATCAATGTGAGATTCAAAAGAGCAATCCTAAAGTAATATTCAAGAAATGCAAGAAGCAAAGGCTTGCACAAGGTCTTACTTTCATAAATAAGCTTTGATCCTTAATAATATATAACTGAACTTACTAAGCAATCATTTATACCATCAGTAGAATTTAATTGACTTGACATTAAGGAATGAGGACAAATATTTATTCTTTATTACGGGTACAAATAATATAACCTTAATTTTACTTCGTACTATGAAGTACACTCAGCTTATTCTACTAATAATTGAATAATTAATTAATAAAATAAAACTTTAGTGGTCTAATTCCCACAAATCTTTTAACTATCAAAATCAACTTGCTCCTTATTACAAGCTGATTCTGATTCTCTTTGACAAATTAATGATATTATAGTAACTAAAAGCAAGAATTTAGATCTATGAATAAAGAGTGTAGCTTTATTCATGACCTTGAAAAACTTAATATCTTCATAATTTTATTATAAAATATTAAAACTTAAAATTGAGACAAATCTCATCCAATTATATAAAAGTATGTAAAACATAGGTAGATTTATTAAATTGATGGAACATAAACATTCATATATATATATACTCTTACTTTTAAATCTCTGATCATTTTACTTTGTATAATTGAGGGAAATTCTCTGAGCACTGAAATCCTTGAAAGTAAAAGCTAATTTTAACATCGACTTCTC
Source organism: Oxytricha trifallax (assembly GCA_000711775.1). Classification (NCBI taxonomy): domain Eukaryota; phylum Ciliophora; class Spirotrichea; order Sporadotrichida; family Oxytrichidae; genus Oxytricha; species Oxytricha trifallax. The sequence continues at coordinate 2,886 of ARYC01010485.1, read as the reverse complement.
TGAAGTTAGCCTCGATCTTTCAAACTGCCATAGGAGATGGAACCTCGACTTAGAAAAATGTCGAGGTGGCCAAGATAAATGAACAGCAATATTTGGAGGACCACTCTATGGTATTCAGTAAAAATAGATGCAAAATCCAAAATATATTTAATAATCAAGAATTTAATTACACTATTTTAATGTTAATTTTAATTATACTAATTAAACCGCACTCTATCTCGAAATTTGAATGACTTTGAGATAGAGTGCGATAGAGTAATATAAATTACTAATATTATTTAATATTTAAAATAAATGGAATTAAGTTTTAAAAAAATTATGATGTTATTTGTTATTAGTAGTTTATTAATTTAACTCTATCAATAATTAAATTACTCAGACATAAATATTTAAAGTAATCCTTATTTTAATTATATTTATAAATTAATTGTAAGACTTATTTATTAAATAAAATAACATCATAATTTTTTTTAAATAATTCCATTTATTTTAAATATTAAATAATATTAGTAATTTATATTACTCTATCGCACTCTATCTCAAAGTCATTCAAATTTCGAGATAGAGTGCGGTTTAATTAGTATTATTAAAATTAACATTAAAATAGTGTAATTAAATTCTTGATTATTCAATATATTTTGGATTTTGCATCTATTTTTACTCATTGATCGAGCACCCTCTGCACATTTCCTGGATGTATTTGTTATCCTAACGATTTAAGCAAATGTATTTCATGGGAATCTTCTAGTCTGCTGCGCCTTTTCTCTAATGGAAGCGTGTTTCCCCATGTGTGCAGTAGCATACTTTGCAGATTCCCATACTGTCTAGTGGAAAGAGAACAGCCTTGATACCTGTAGTGGTAGTTGAAAACTAAGGATTCCTGGCTCCCCTTCTATTGCAGAGTGCCACCACTGATTTCATTGCTTTTACACATATCAAAACAATTCGTGCCCGTTGCCTTAATCTCCAGAATACCAGTGTATGAATGGGTATTTAACTATAAGTAACAGTTAGCATGAATCCCATCTAAGGGAGCAGCGAATGCAAGCCTCCTATCACTACTACTCATTCAGTCATTGCTCTAAAGTGTATTAATGTAGAATAAGCACTCGAGATTAAAGTTGATAAGTGTCTGATTCCAATTAATATTAGATTCAATAAGCGAACTGTGAGATCGAGTTTTATCAATTCATACGTAGGAAGATGGGCCTCCGGATGTCTAGGTCTTAGTGATGGCGCTATCTTCAACCCAGTTTTATTGAACCAAGGAGTGCCTCCTTCTGGAGCCTCATCAACTGGAATGTATATTATTCTATTCTCAACTATTGGTGCATGTGTCGTCTATTGTATTCAAGGACAGATTCATTTCTCAGTTAGTGGTTTGATCAGTGGCTTATCTGCATTGCTTCTGCAGGCTGTATGAATGCTCTAGATAAAGTATTAAAGTGGAAGACAGTCACTTTTAGTCGTTGTATTGACAGGTGTCCTCGCACTTTCAACCATCATAATGCCAACATTCGGATACGTTGAAATTCAATGGTAGTTTTTTAAAAGACAAGGCTATAGCGATCTGGTATATCTGTTCTTACTGTTGAAGTGATTATGCACTTACTATAATAATGTTGAAGAACTAATCGGTAATATAAAAACTTATTTAAGTTAGCTTAATTTGTATTAAATTTTAATTCTCCCTATTTTCATATACAATATAAGGATTTAGATTCAATAATATACTTATTATAGGAATTAACAGTGGTAATAAACCTATTGGTTTACTTATCTTATTTAAAAAAAAACAAGAATCAACAGTATTCCAAATACAACTTTATTGGGTTAGAATATGTTTCAACAAAGATTGATAGATTATGTTACCACTCAGAGAAAAGGAGTGATTAATCACAATTTAAGTCTTTGAATATTAACTTACCACAAACTAGAGCTAATAATACTTGCTTATTCCAGAAATATAAGTAATCTCAATTAATTAATGAAAGCCATGGCAATCTTTTGTTTTAATTATTCTATAAATTTTAAAATCAAAACGAAATTAAATGGCATTTTTATATAATTGTTCAATTAGGCAATTATCAGTAGTACAATTAATTAACTTAAATGCAGGCAGAATACTTGAATATAAGTTATCTTAATCAATACAATTTAATATAGAAGATGATTATTCAAACTTTCAGTCTGTTTATAGTTGCCCCTTCCATTTATTTATATTTAATATATAAATGAATAGACGATTAAGAGGATATAACTATCATATTAGATGAGAAGCAAAGTGCTAATGTAGATAACAGCTTTTAATATTTTCTTGAAGTGACTTAGCTTATTCGAATGAAAGTAGCTTAAAGTGAGTTTAGATTCTTGAAAGATAAAAAGAAGAGGAGAATGAATTTAAATGATGAGGAATAATTTAATATATAGCATAATCTCTGTAAGGATCTAGCAGTATTGAACTAACAGATGATAACTTTATTTATAATAAGTAATTTTAAAGCAATTCAGTATAAATCTTGATTAGCGAATAAATATTAAGGTAAAAAAAGTTATACCTTTTATAGGATAGCTAGCTTAAGAAGATGTTGAAGGTGGGGATGATGACTATGATGAGCCAAATGCAGCAAAAATCGTGATGAAAAAATAAATAGGTAAAAGCAGCTCTCCTGGAGATAAAACACGACATTCTTATAGTTATAGTTTAAATGTTTTTCGCTGATAAAGTACATTCTAAAATTTTAGAATTACTAACTAAAATATTAATTTACCATGCTGTATACAAGTATAATAAGGAAATGTCTAGTGTAATTTTTATTATTCAATTCAGATTTCTAGAGTTTCAAATAGCCAGATTGGTATTTAAAATCACTATATGACCTGACA
>ARYC01010484.1:0-17804 GCA_000711775.1 Oxytricha trifallax | reverse complement strand
ATTCCTTATTATATTTACTAACTGTCTTTTATTAATTTTATGATGACATTTTTTATTTTTAATTTTCTATATAGTTTCAGTTTAGCGAACAACTTATTTAATGTTACTTTTTCATACATTAAATTGCATAATTAATAACTGCAATATTATATACAGAGAGAACTCTCTACACAATTGAAAGATATTCAATAAAGCTGGTGATAATCTTCAGTTTTAGATACAATTTCTCTATAAAAAGAATAAATAAGAGAAATATGCAAAAAATTTATGAAAATAAAGCTCATATTTATGATAATTTTGTTATAGAAAAGAAAATTACGAGAGCCGCTTACTGTTATCATATCAACAATATAATATTTCTTCATGATCCATTTTCAATTTAAGAATGTGAAATTATATTCTGATTATATTTAACTTCTAATTATAATTAAATTCCAAAAATTCATGCATAAAATTAATTATTATTGATTTCTTTTATAAAAACAAAGATATGAAATAATTGCTATATTAGATCTTTGAGAAAATTAATTTCAAAGATTTCACACTTTTTATTGCTGCCAAAAATAAGTCCTATAGAGGGGCTGTTGTTATTCTTAAAATGTTAGTGCTCATAATTGAAATATAATAAAAAATTATATAACTGCGTCTATAACTCAAAGCTCATTTGAGAGTTTGCAATTACGATTTAAATTAAGAATTTGATGATTAAAAATGAAATTAGTTATAAATTATAGAAAATGAAAAAATGTATGAGCAGAAAATGTTTGCTATCACTTTAAATGTAAGTTACATAAATCAATATTTAAAATTTTTATTTTACATGGGTTGCACATGGTTAAAAAAAGAGTTAGGGTGTGAAAAGACAAAAACTTCGAAGAGCAGTTAAAAAAATGGTAACTCTGTATTTAAATATGTAAATAGAGATATTTTAAAAGGAATATGGAAAGATTTTGAAACGCTTTTTAGATTTACACTTTGTAAATTGGTTTATTGTTTTTAATTTATTATTGATCGAAATATTGTAATCATCTATTTCCTAATTATTTTTCATGAATCCTATAAGTTTCAAGAGAATTTTTTAGATTAGTAGAGAAGAAATGAGCGCTACTATAGACAAAAAGTTGAATATATAACTACCGATTAAGGAGGTGTGCCAAATTAAGTAAGTACTGCTTTTAGGATATATTTGTCATTTTGTAATTAAATTTAGAATTCTCCTAATTAAGTACTTTATCTTTAATTAAAACTCCTAATTAAGTACTAGCCTTTTATGAGCTGCTCCTACTTAAATACGTACCAATATAAATATTAAATATGGAACTGTAACAGTAGAAATTGATATCAATCTCTCAAGTTTGAAACCAGTTCTCAAAACCTTCTCCATATCCTTCTAAGAGGTAGATCTCTTATAGATTGACAATATTTAGTTTGAAGTCTTACAGATATACAGAGGTATACAATTGAAATAAATAATACTTAAATATAAATACCAATTATTAGATCTGTAAACAAGATGGAGTCAATGATAACAATGCATTGAAATAGTGCAAGCACAAGAATTACGATTTTGAGAATCTTAAATTGAAGATGATTTTGATAACTACTCCCATCTAACCAATCACAAAAGCTTTTAAAATTTTTCAGAGAGTATCGCTCTTAGAAATGAAGTTAAGTGCCTTCAATCGTTAGCAAAATCAACTCAAATACTAATCAAGATTATTTACTATGGTTATCTTAAAGACTATCGTTATCATAATCATCTTCATTGTTGAACCTAATCCAAAGAACTATGCCAATCATGCGAGATTTTCATACTTTAATGTGAAGAGGAATTAAAATTATTTATATTATTATGCTTTGAATATAGACCTTGTCAAACTCTAAATTGTCATAACTTTCGACAAATTTATGGAGACATCAGGATAATCATAGAAACGTGAAAAGCTATATAAAATATATTGTATAGCTCCTTTTTAACCTGATTCCCTGATTACCATTTGATTTATACTTTTTTAATATCCATGACCGTCAGGAAGCAAACATCCTTGAAATCTAATTTTTCAGTAGTTAAGGTCCATATTAAATATCAAGGATTGATCCAATCGCTCTATAATGCATCTACTATTTTTTAAAATCATCAAATTCCTAGAATAAATTTACTATTGTTATTCATTAAAAACTTAGTGATTATAAATGAGAGCCAAAGAAATATGAAAATAAAGTTTTAAGCTAAAAATTACAAATATTCGTAAATTTAACTGAAAATGATTGAGTGATTTTCTTAGTTTATGAAGAAACTTTAATTATTTTTTTCCATTTTTTTCATTAATTAATTTCAATTTATATATTATGCTTTATAATGATTTCTATTTTACACTTTTTTAATACAATATACAGAAGATAATGTTATTTTATGTTTTTTAATCATATTTAATATGAACATTTATTGAACAAACTTTTTTATTTATAATATACCTATATTGCTTAATATAAATGCATGACAATTTATAATATTATATTTCGTATATTTATTATAATTTCTCAATTTCTTTATAAAAATACTACTTTTTACTACAGGGTATTTATGAATAATAAGTGGAAAGGATTAATTTAAAATGAAATTGGATTATCTCACAATTATTTTTACTGCATTCATAAAAACCATCTATAAGCAGCACAACTAGCTTGTTCTTCAAGTATTTTGGTTTAATACCATGAAAATTGGAGTTTTAAATTTTGAGAAATCATATATATTTTGAGGTATTCGATATTCGACTCTAATATTTTTTTATAATTGATCATATTTTCTTCCGTTTTAAGTTTATATGCAAGCACAAATCATATATTAACTATGGAAATATTGAAATAGGATATACAATTGTATGCTAATTAGTTGTCTGTCTCTTATATTATCACTGATTTCCATCAGTTGACTTGTTCATAATTATCTTTTATGCATTTCGTTAAAATACTTTCTCACTTTCACTTCTCTGTCTATGAGTACTTGAGCACTAATAATATTTTTCGTTGATCTTTGCCAATTTATTAGGAGTTATTCTATTTATCAAATTCACCATGAATTACTAGTCAGCTGCGATACACTGTTTTAAAGCTTAAAGAGAAATGGTCAGACTCACCACTAAATGTCAAGAATATAAAAGAATTTTTAATTCTTCAGAGAACTGAATTCGTTGCTTACACAAGCGAAAAAGTCTTATTTGTATTAGTTTGCTTCGTAGAATCATGGACTCTATCGAATTCACAATCGGTTGCCTTTACTCATTTATTAATTCTATTATTTAATATAAAGCATTTCATTTATAGTGATTCATAATTATTAGAAGGAGTTTGATTTTAAATGTGATTTGTCAACTTGAATTGGCCTATTTTAAAATTACTAATATTTAAAGCTTTCCTAACTTTAAAATCAGTTTTGCAGATAATATTGATAGGCTTATTTATTCGAGAACCCTTTGATAAAAGCATCAACCACAATGAGAGGAATTTTCCAGACGTAAATAATTTCAATATACGCTTTTAACATAGCTGAATTTCATTAGTATTGAGAAACATTAGAAGAATTAACTACTGGTGCTGTTTTAACATCAACGTTGAATTTCACTGGTATTGGAAAGGTAAATTTAGTTTTGTTTGGAGTTTTCTCAATGATATAAAGAAAGTTAATTGAGCTACCAATTAACGTTTAAATTATTACATTAACAGTAACACAAAGTATTTGCTAACAATTTCCTTCAATTTGTCAGTACAACTATCACAATCTTTAGTACAAAAGTTTACCACATATATAATTTTTTACTAACATTTATTCCGACAGACTGGCGGTCATCATCATTATATCAATATATATATCGATCATATATGTTTAATAATTAAAAATTGTAGAAAGTGATTAATCAACGTAATATATTTATAATAACTTAAATTGAAATTAAAATGGAATGAATTGATTAATAATGGAAGCATAATCTCCCTGAATTTTTTAGCATTTATCATAAAATTGTCATAAAGTAAGTTCTTTATTTCAGAATTTTTAATATAAATATACTATTTTCATATGATCTAGGCATTATCAGATAAATTTCTTGAAAATTCAATTAATATTATTTTAAGAATTTCTAATTGCTCTGGGTAATTTTCATAAATATATTCAGAATTACTTATAACTTTCTAATAAATATATTAAAGATAACTATTTCAATTACTCATCATTTGTGTGCTAAACAACAATTAATTTAGGAAATCAATATTTAAAATAATATCATGATGCCTAAATATACACTCTATGTATTTAGTAAATGCAGATACAAAATTTATCCCTTTTTTATATCTTTTTTACTAGCACTAATAAAAACTAATTTATATAATTAAATTACAGGCAGTTTTAATTTATTTTTAATTTTTGTTTTTACTAATTGTTTTCTATTTTATCAATATTAAGTAGCATAAAGCAGTTTGTTCATCTTCATAAACTTAACAGCTTAATGGCATTACGATTTTCTCTTCAAGAATTCAGTTTTTAGCAAAAAGCCCTGATACCAATTTTCTCATTGGTGCAATCTGAAGAGCATAACTAGTTAACATATTAAAGATGTTATCTCTGTACTTGTAATACCAATATAGTCTCTACTCTTCACTACAAGCATTCTTATTGCATTGTTAAAAAATGATTTTGATATGAAGTCGACTCAATTGCCATAATTTGGTGGATTCAAGCATTAACTTCTGTCCAGACAAACCAATAGTGAAGTATTACCATCAAACTAAACTTACAATAATTGTAGCTTTTTTTTAATTTTGAGTAGCACAACAATCCGTTTCCTCCAAAGCTTGACTCGTATGATCGAATGACTTTTCCCAGATATTTCTTATAGGCTATTTCGAGTAATTTTCATAAGCAACTGAAAAGCTGATTATGCTAAAAAGGACTGAGAATTATCCTCTGTTAATTATTTCATTTATTATTAAATTATTAGATTTAAACACATTATTCCTTTAAATTTACTCTTGGTGTATTCTATTTACATTTATAAATTTATCTAAATGATTATTTGCTTATTATAAATAAATGTTTCCTATTTGTAGTTCCTCGAAATAATTATGATTTAAAGTTAATAAATTAAGTTTTATATTGTTATATTTAAAAAGTTTTCTCTAATTAAATTATAATGTAAATTTAGTATAAAGAGAAAGTTATCTTTATCAATTAATTAATTAATTTAAATAACTTGACTTATACCAGAATTAACTGAATCATATCTTTATTACTATAGAGTAAAGGTTGTAGTTGAAATATTTATGCCTGTCAACCAGCAACGATGCATTGTTTTTCTAAAAATAGTCTAGAATAATATAATTACCATCTAAAATTGAACACAACAGGAATTAATTGAATATAAAAAACATTAATAAAGTGAAGGCAATTTTGATAAATATATACTTTAAAGATTAAAAAACGTATAAATATATATTATAATTAGAATAATCTTTATTGAAATTATGAAAGTGCAGTTGCATTAATTTAATAAGAAATATCTCCTTTGATTTTAACAGGTTAGTTTGGTGAGAGTAGTTTTTTATGATTGAGCTGAAACTTCAAGAGCAGATCTCAATGACACAGTAAAAACGGTTTTTATTAGATAAATTTGATGTATTTTAAGGTGAATATAATGTTTACAATGAAAAATGGAGAAATAATTAAGCTGCTTATACTTCAAATTATTTATATTAAATAATTTCTAATAAGTAATTTTTAAATTGAAAAAGTTTTCAAATTATTAATCTTAAATAGAGCTCTAAATAATAATTAAAACCAATTCAGGATAAAACTCATAGAGCATTCAAGAATAGAATAAATACCTAATTAAAACTGTTAAAAATGCTGCTATTGTAATTAAATATACACAAACTTAAACTAATAGCTGGATGACTATTAGTGCACTTCCCTATTTACTAACTTAAAAAAGAAAATAAGGTAATGAAAAGAATATAACAGCATATAAGTCATTATTTTTGTTAAATGGTTTAGTATACCTGAGAGGAGCTCAATTAAGAGTAGACAAACAAATTCTTGAATATTTCTACATTAACCGATTGCATAATGAAGAAGTCTAACAGTTGCCTCCTGATAAAATCTTCAATAGCAGTATTAACTTTAGGTGATATAGGGGAGGACTAATTAAAATATTTTTGCTTTTATACTGCAAGCAATATGATTGTGGAAAGCCCACAGTTTAATTATCGAAAACATCATGGTTTGATTAAATAAAGTTGAAGTTTCTAGGAATATAATATAACGACCTAGATGCTATGGGGACAATTTTTAATAAACAGAGGAATCATCTATAGAGTATTTCATTTAATTGAGTAAAATATTTATAGAAATATAACTATATACTAAAACCCTAAATTTTATGATGAATAGAACCAGATTTAATTATAAAAAGGGATTATAAGGTTCGATGTAGAATCAGGTCCATTTTAGGCATTAATTTTTAACATTAAGCATAGTTTAGTAAAATATGTAAAAATAAGGTATTGGGAAATTTTAGTGCTTTGAGGAGATAATCATAAATCATCACAAACTTTGATGTTCTTTCTAATGGCTATATTAATTAAACAAAAGGGAATGGCACAAGCAAGTTTATTAAACAAAGGGGATAACTTATTAGTTGCTAGTACATATTCGAAAGTGATTATTAGAGGTTCAAGAATAATGCCATCACATTAAGACATTGATTACATAAAATTCATAGCAATTGAATTTTGAGGTACCCATTTTTATAAAGAGACACTGAGTGATTCTGATAGATGAGATATGTTAAAAGGGATTGTTTATAATCAAGGACTAGTCAACAATTTGCCTATGAGTTAATTCAATACAACCAATTCATCCCCATCTTATACGTTCACCTTGCACTTCTATCGAATTATATCCAAAAATAATTCTAATTTATTGCTCTAGTTCTTCGACAATGGAATTAAGCTAAATTGACCACATAGAATAATGATAAACTAAATGATAAAAAACGTGAGAACGCAAAAGAAACTAAACTGATACATTATTTTTATGAAATCAGCATGATAATTACTACCATTTTTTAAATGTATAATTTTCCCTTTCATTAGCATAATTTATTTTAAGTTTTTAAATCATATTTGGCAAATCAAATGTTTCAATTTTACTTTTGTATTGCCTAATTATTAATCTTTTTCACTATGTAAAATGCAAGACATTTCGTTTAGTTATGAAAATATAAATTGATTTCTGCAACTTATTATATTAGTATAAACAATTAAAATGTATAACTTTATATATTTTTTGGATAAATTTATGGGGACTTGATTAGGTATTTCGAAATGAAAACAAGTATTAATAAATTTATTCATAGTACTTCTTATATATTTGTTTTCAATTTTGAAATAAATAAATTAATATAAATTTTAAGCAGTTTTAAATTATTATAGTATTTTAGTTAATTAATTAAATAAGAAACACAGAATGGGTATACTGAGCAAAACACTAAGAGATATATATAGGGAGATGTTGAATATAATCAGACACATCACCTAGCCTAATATACAATTGATATCATAAAGAACAACAGAGAACAATTGGGACTACACATGCTAGAAATCCTAACTTTCATCGCTAGAAAGCTCATAAGGAAAGGCTACAATATACTTAATTAATTCTAAATCTACCTCACTAAGCTTCAATACGACCAAGGAAACAAGGTTGTCAAGTTCAGCTCTGGATTCAATAACTTTTCCAGATGTTGAGACTAGCAGCAATAAACAATCGATTCATCAGACCTTAAACTACATTATTACCAATGTAAACCAGAGCTCCTGAAATCGAAAGACCAGCTTCCCCATCTCAAGAAGTCACCCAAACTGATCACTATGTGATCAGAGATAGTTAACACCAAAAAGAGCTCGAAGACTTCGAGAAAAAGTACCGAGAATACGAAAACAACTTTAATGACTCCAACAGAAACCAAAACTTAATAACAAAAAAGGTACTCTACTCCGAGAACGGAGATGAATGGAGTTCGAGGAAGAAAAACAAAATTCGACGTCTACGACCAAGAAGCTTCCATGGAGGAAAGCTCTAGTCAGCATACCTACTACATTGACAGCCAATCCGAACACTCAGAAGGATTTAGGATTCACGTCCGCAAAATTTGCGAAGATGCAAACGTCAAATACGTCATCGGTAAAAGATAGTACTAAATACCAAATTAATAATTAAAAGTTTAGCCTTAAAATTTAGTATTAAATAATAAAAATCAAGACCAAGATTATAATCATTAAACTATTAACTATAAAGATATGCAGACTATCACTAAGGCACAACTGATAGAGAGATTTGACACGAGAGAATCTTGCATTTCAATCTGGCTCAACACCATTAACACATCGCTCTTTGAGAAATCAAAGAGTTTTCCAATGTCATCAATGCTATGCTATAAAAACTCTCCAAGAAGGATCTACTAACTTGGTTGAACATGGACGATGCGTAATTAGGCGCTGAGATAAATGAAAAGACAGGCTCAATGCACGACACTAAAGCTATCGCAACCTAATTTTTCATACTACTAACAGTGATTCTTATGAAAAATATCACTGCTAATGAACTCAGTTGCCTCTCAGTTTCAGCAGACACCTAAACAAAGTTGAAATCTACATCAAATGCCTTTAAAAACACACATATTTCATGAAGAGCGACTTCATATAGCTCATCACTACAAGATGCAAAGATTTCATAGCATCCAAAGAACTCAAATTCTCAATCAATGTCAAACATTTTGACACTCAATTTAAGTTCAAGGATCAGGGAGAAACAATCTAAATCCTTCACTCTAAGCCCAGAAAAGGAGGCAATAGAAGAAACAACTAAAGAAAAAACAAAGGAAAAGGAAGAGGAGGAAAAAGAAGAGACAACAGAAGAAGATGAAGACTCAGTATACAGGAGAGAATCTCCAACTAACTAAAGGGCTTGTCCCTTATTTGCACTAAAAAGCAATTTTGATGGGGGTCCCCAGAGACCTCAGTGTGATCATATTATCATTTTTATTTTTATTTCATTTTTAGGATATAGATTACATAAGATTCGACTAAATTCTGGAAAAATATAAATTTAAATGATAGAATATTTTATATGAATTTTATTCAATTAACGTCAAGCGAGGGAAGTTATAACGAATTCTATTTTAAGCTCAAATCATTGATAAACTTCTAATATACAAATATATTTTATTACTTTGCTTTTTATCACCAGCTTAATCCATATTTAAAAGATAGAACAATAATGATAACAACTAAAATAGTAAATTAATAAGAAGCTTCGAATTAATAAAGGATGGTAATTTCTTTTATTTTTCATATTTACTGTTGTAAAAAAGAACATCATGCCTCTCATCAACATAAACAACACTCTTTGTGTTGTTTCATTTATGAATATAAGATATTCTTAAAATATCAAAGTAATTTAACTTTATATAATAATATTTAAAAGCAAACTCAAATTCTTTAAAATAATATTCACTAGTTTATATATTAATAATTATTGCATTAAAATGTGATATTGAACTAAATCTATTCTAATATTCTAAACTGATTACTTATGTCTATCCACTCTAATATGATGAACCTGCCAATGCACACTGGCATTTCTCTGCTCCTTATCTTCCCTTCATTTCAACTACTTATTACTTCATTTATGTATGCCTTTTAAACACCTATCTTCTTTTAAGGTTATCTCAATGAATTGCGCAGTCCTCATTAGACTTAACTGTTAACATGTAAATTTATTAGTACCTTATCTTAGTAGTTTAATTACTTAAAAGTTAATATAGAATATTTTAATTAAATTAATAAGTATCTAATTCAATCATTTAAAGTGTTGATTTGATTGCAAGTATCAAGCACCTAGACGTTATTAATTAGTTTAAGCACAAGATGCAGCAGAGTCAGAGTCCACACATCCACGATATTGCCTATCCTAGTGTATTTTAATGCACTGCTGACTAGTATGTTTAATCGAATAGATTCATTCACCGTAAGATAATAAATTGTAGATTCTTTTCATAGTGTGCTCTAACTCAGATCGATGGTACAGATGTTTTACTTCCTTAGAGAAAGCAATTAAATAAGGGTATTACTTATCTTGCTCTTTAAGACATTTAATGCTTTAAATACAAGTTTTCAATGCTCCTAGCAAATAATATCTAATCTATAATTTATTTATAAATATTCATTATTATAATAAAGGTGATAGGAAAAATAATTTAAATAGTAAAACTGATTGCATTTAGTTATTAGATTATTGAATGATGCTTTGGATCCTGGGAACTCCATAATCTAGCTGCTATCTGAGCATTTTAAGCTCACTTTGCCCAGATGCTTGATCAAGCTGCATCTAATTTTGTAGACGAGTGTTAACCAATCTATTCTAAGTGACTACTCGTCTATGTTGTATCTTTATTTTATAACATTTTAATTAAGATAATTACATTTTATAGTGAATTTAATAATTATATTTATATATATTAAATAGGATTCAATCATTAATGCATCACATGTGAGTGCAACAAGATATCAGCTATAGAATGTAAATAGAGTACCCACTTCACTCCATTTTTGAACACTCTGCTCATGCCAAATCAACCCAATTGAATTCATCTGAACTCATGCAATCCACTTACTGTAGCAGTTATCTGCAATAGCACTAAATGAGAAAGCTAATTGCATAAATTGCTACATTTTTCAGCTAGTTAGTGGTCTGTGAATTGAACTACGAAGATCAAACAAATTGAGATTTATAGATAGTGAGCAGTGATAGTTAGTGCAAACATTCAAGTTAATTTAAAGGGTTTTGCATTAAGACTGATAAGCAAATAAATCTATATTTTGAGAAGTTACTTTTCAAATTGCAAGTAAGCTAATGATCTAGAATTCATTATGATAGTTAATAAATATATAAATAAATAATTTAATAGTAATATTTAATTTTATATGAAAATATATTTATAAAAAATAATTTTATTTATTAATTTGATTGAAAATAATATATGAATATACTTTTAAAAACACTTCCAAATGATTAAATAGGTGATCAAGTGTCTTAGATCTTAGCTGAAGATTGACTGGACATGTAAAGATAGAGATCGATTAATCTGGAAAGGCCACAAATGAGGTAGAGTTAATAACCAAGAGAAATGTAACGAATAAGTGAAATGCTTTTGTGGCAGTTAATAAAATGAGAGAATGAATACAGTGTTTCAACTCCTCGATTTATCGATTTGACAACCTATACAGAAGTAATACCCCAATGAAGATTGATGAAACAAATATTTATTCAGCATGAGGGAAAGATTCAGTACGATTGTTGGAGAGGTTTCAGAAACAGAAAGGTATCTATTGAATAAGAAACTCGTAACAAATCTAAAAAACGCAAAGTTGATCATAGAGGATGAAGTTAAGGTTCTACATTATGGAATCAACAACAATGAAGAAATAGTATAGTATCACCAGATAAGAATGACTGAGAATCAAATATGAAATGGGAAACCTCATTGTAAAAAGAGGTTTACTAACTTTGATTCAACGTTATAAATATAGCTCATGATTATATCTGAAATACCTTAATATAAAATTAAAAACATACATTATTTTTCGATTGCATAATAATTAATTAAATAAGCATATAAAATTGAAAGACTACGATATTGTTAACTAAATTCAAATTGATTCTTATAGATTATTAAGTCGCTTCTAATTAAATTAGTCAAGCAAAATAGGGACCTACAAACAAAACAAAAAGCTACCAAGTTTAATGTGCTATGTTTAAGTTTATTAATTCTAACATTTATAAATCACGATCAGAACCAATGCCAGAGACCCACCAGTATTGATACCAATAAGTTAGTACTATTAGCAGGAAGCCCAAAAGTATGAATTCATTAGAAGAGGAAGGAATAGTTATAAACACACTTGCCGTTTTACAGTAACAAAATTACAAGGGTCCACATCATATGGCTAGTACCATATGAATGAGAAAAAAAAACATGGAACTTCTCATTGATACACATTTTCATGAAACGCTCAAAGAGGTTGTAAATTTATTATCAATATTTCAAGCTATTCTTAAAGTTATAGCATCCTAAGAGAGATTATGATATATGTGGCAACTTTATTGGAGATGATATTGTTAGTAAAATGCAGGGCTATATGATTAGTTGTTATAGAAAGTTTTGAATTCCCTGCTTTCCATAAATTAATTATGATTTGTACTTTTGAGCTAATGATATTGTTCCCTTTATACGAAGAGTAATAGAGGAGATCTTAGTTTCTAGAGTGGATAAGAACCTCATAGGTTAAATTGCAAAGAGCTTAAAGCTAGAGTGCAAATTCTTCAAGAGTCCCAAGCCTCTCTACCGCTAGAGGACAGTGACAACAGTTTAGAGAGACTATCAAAAGATTGACTGAATTGAATGGAGTGTAAACTTATATCGAGATCTGTAAATGTGGCTGAAATGGCACAATATGGACCCAAATCTTGCTCATCAATACTATCTTTGAATTCTATGGCACTTGTATGGGTAGGACAATCCATATTCTTTCCTTTTAAATGGAAAATTGAGTGGTCCCCCCTGGTAACTTACTTCGTCAAAGATACTGAAAATAAAAAGTCTGTAGATTCCTAATGTCTAGACCTGTTTTCTAGGTTGATGTGTATGGAGTTGGTATGTCATGCTTGACAATAAGCTTCACAAATGTACTTTGAATTGAAATTTTCAATGATTATATAATTGTCTTAAATGAATAAAAAATTATTTATTTAAATATCAGTACCATCGAAAATTGTTATTTTATATTTACCTCATAATTTGAAACTACTGTTAATTGCAACAATAAATGCCATAATTTAGTTTCATATTTTGATAATCATTTCATAGACCTATAAAATCTTATTGTTTAAACTACCTCCTATATTGTCCTCAACTCTTTGGAAATAAGTTGTATTATAAATGAACCATGAGCTCATCGTTCCCAAAGGAAATATCTTCAGAGGTTCAAATTGCATAAAAAACAAATCAATGCCAATTTCTGAGAAATCTATGTTAAAATCAGCTGTCACTTCAATAGATCTCAGTACTCAGATGATTTCATTCAATTATTCAAAGTCAAGTGATTATAAATTAAATATAAATTTATTAAAAATATTAGAGGCTAAATTTCATTTAAAAAGTAAAAATTTGCAAATAACACTATATATTATATACATATTTACCATTTAAAGTACATACGAATAAAATTATAAGTTAGTTTTATTTAATAGTACTACAATTTAAGTCAGCATAGCAAAATGATTTGACAATATATTTTTTAGAAACTATTTTTATAAGTATAATGCCTCTTTTTATTTTCTCGTTGTATTAAACAACAAACAAAAGGAAAAAATAAATCTCTCTTAGTCTCCTAAATTACAAATTGAATATATTATAAGACAGTTTTATTTTATAAATTATCTTCATTGGCATTTCTTAATCTGTTTTCTGTATATTTAACCAACATTTTTGGCAGACGTTAAAAATTAAAATGTTGAGTACTTTAATCATTTAAATTTTGTTTTTCTAAATATAAATAATCAGCAAAATATTTTATATTACTTTCACTTTGAATCATCATTTTTTATATTTATATATATCAGTCTTTTTAGCTAACTGATTTTTTATACAATCTTAATAGGAAGAATATTTATCTTCATTATTTTTATCATTTTCCTCTATTTAATAAACAAGATCTCTTATTAATTTCTGATTCCATCATTATCAAAGTCCCATGATAATTTTAGTTACTCAGGCACATTTATAATTTAGTGTTGCAAACAAAGTCATGTAATACTAAAAAAATGTATTGTTCTAGAGGCCCAATTTGATAATATAAATATAGATCTTAGAAAAATCAAGGAAAAGTTAAAGATAAAAAATATGTTCTTGGAGCAGAGATATTTAGGAATCTTTTTTTTTTCCAGTTTAAACAATGAAATATGTATCTTTTTGCATTTCTTAATTAATGGATTAGTTTCTACTGTCAAATCTTGAAAATTTGATTCTATGAATTGCCACCTGTTTGGGTATTCCATATAATTCCAGCTAATTATTCAAAATAATAATAATTAATGAAAAAACCAATTAACATATTATGATATTTCCTTGTGATAGATTAAATTTTATGAGACAACCATAATGGACTTCTAAAGAACCCCTTTAAATTGCAGGTCATTAATTGGTTCCTCTACTAAAGGCAATTTTTCTCAATTAGATAATTCAAAGCTCTCCGTGATTTCAATTTTACATAGCCTAAAATAAGCAAAAATACTAAAATTAATACAAAAGAAGCAGTGCATTAGAGACCAGTATCAATCCTTCATTAAAAGCCCTTTTCATCAACATTATCAAAGTTTATTTGATTGATGTAAATCGAGAGCATATAAAAATTTGATTTATTGAAGTAAATTATCACCGATCTATATTCTGCTCATTGAATGAGAAACATCATAGTATAGTAAGTAAAATGGAAGAATTGATTGAACAAACAGATTTGTTGTGTTCTTATGGTTAAGAGTTGTAAATTTATGATCATTGATGACCTTATAATGAAAGTTACATTAAATAGTTTTTAAACTCCTGCTGAGACCTACAAGAAATCCGCTTCAGACTTATGAAGATGTTACTGCTGTACTTTCAATGAAATTTCGAACTGTTTTATATCAAATTCTCTGACAAAACTTTTTAAATGAGTATTATTGACTGGTATTGACAGTATAATCATAATTTCTAATGGTTTTATCCCCATCCTCTACTTCTTAATTTACTTGTTTGGGTGATTGTTTATTTATGAAATTATATCTTATATAATTAATTATTACTTTTAAATTGAAATAATATCCCTGATTCCAATTTAAATGAAAATTGTTACTAAAATGTTGTTAGTAAGTACATTATTTTTTGTTGTAAATGGTGATCTCAACTATTTTTGAATTATTTAATTTTAAATGCTAACCAATTTTATTTCATTATAATTAAAGTATAAAATATTTAGTGTATTCAATGCTAGTAAATGTAAGCATTCAGGTAAAATAACGCCAGCTAGCAATTCAAATGCTCATTATTGATAATGATCTTATAGACAACTGACTTTCCTTATTTGCCTTAGATGTAGCCTTAATACTTGAGCTATTTAAACATATAGAATTCATGATACTGATTTTTTTATTTTATATATAATAATGATATATTTTATATTTGAAATATAGTAGAATATAGTAGTGAATTAGCAAATGACAAGCATCGTTTATGGAAGACAGCAAAGCACCAAGAGTTCATTGAATAGAACTCAAATCATTCACTAGGCTAAACGACACCTTTTGAATTCACAATTCATCCAAAATTCAAATGATATCTTAAATGCTTTAAATCACCTTTTGTTCATAGCTTCATCAAAAGATAGATCTTGCTATATATTTAAAATACATTTCGAATTCAAGAAAAAATTAATGGCTAATAACTCTTGATAGTTGTGGTTGAGGTAGATCTTTAAAATGATCAGACATCTAGATATGAAAAAACAAAACTTAAAAGCTATCTACTGATAAATTTACTCTATAATAAATTCGACTTATTAATTATAAATTTAATTGAATTATTTATTAAAATTAGTTTGAATACAACCTATCCAAGTAATCCAAAGTTTTTATACTGTTTAAGCCTAAATGGACAAAATTTGAATGAAGATATCTCTGTATTTCGCAATAATCATGCTACTAGCAAGAAGTTGTAAAAATAATCAGAGTAAATATTGAAGCTAAAATCTAAAAATTGATTAATGGATAACCTTACGTTTAGAATTTATTTAATTTTTTTGATTACATTTATTATTTCTAAATAAAGGAGATGTTTCAACGAAGACACACATAATTTTCGTGTTATTTGGGTTATTCAAGATATTAAAGCTTAATTGAAAAATCAATTAATATAAATTATTGAGCATATTCAATATAATAACTTGGATTATTAAACTATTAACAGAAACAAAGCTTAAATGATAAAAATATATCAATTGTTCATAAAAATTTAAACGGATATCTTTTAAAAAAATATAATATTTGGTTCCAAGATCATTGATTTTGTGAATTAAACTATAGAAGATAGTCTCAAAAAGTTTCTGTAGAACCTTTATAGAATAATTCAAGAAGTATCTAATACTATAAATTAGATATTGATTTTACTTTAAAATATTCATTATTTTCTGGAAAGTAAATTATTATAACTTCTCTTTGGCCTACTAGGTACTTAGTAGTATTTATTTAAGTTTAAAATACATATAATATTCATCAGAATTTACACATAAATATTTTTTCAATTTATTCATAGATTATTAGCCTACACATCAAATCTAAACAAATCTACAAAAGTTTTAATGTATAATTACAATAAAATTAGAATCATAGTCATCTGAATTGATTTGTAAAAAATTGATAGTAAATAATATCATTTTACTTCACTAACTTTTTATAAATTTTTTGGTTAATCTTGACTTTTAGCAGTATATACAAACCATTTAGAAGCCAATTTTATCAAACGCAAAGCGATTAATCAAGTTGATTGCTACATTACCATTAATAGAAATTTATAATTCATTTTTCTTATTTTAGTATTGTATGAATACATTCGATTTGGGAAAATGAATTAAAATTAATTTAATTAAATATTAAAATCATGGCAGTTATGAAATCCAAAGTGACTCAAAATTCAAATCTTAATCGATTCACGGTAGATCCCACAATTTTAGCTGGACTTTAATATTGGCAATATTCTTGAATCATCCCAGGATGCGAGATAGTTTGATTTTGAGCTAATTCCCAAAAATAGTAAAAGGGGTTTTTCTCGCATGGGAGAAGAGATAAAATCATTATAGCAATAACAACCACCGTCTTAATTTTAATGCATTCAAAACCCCAAAACCCTTTCAGTAGTTTGATTGAGTTTTTGATTGATAAAAGTAGACGATTAGTGCATTCTTTATTAGGGTTTTAATAGGGTTTATGTAGGGGTTTAATATTTAAATGTAATGTATAGTAGGGTGTATTAGAGGGGTTTTATTTTTACTATTCACTCAAACAATACCTTGGCATCATGTGCTAATTTTCTAAATTTGATATCTCCTATCCAGTTGATCATCTAGTCTATTGTTTGCTCTGCTCTGTGTTGTCTTAAGATAATCTGCTCAGCCATATCTTTCATTTTACCTTTTATCTTATTCTAGTCTAGATATTGCTGTATTCTCTGCTTTGAGTCTTTCTCTCTCTTACAGCTATAGTAATCATTTCTTTGCATATTGCATTCAGCAATAATTGCTGCTAGAGCCCATACATCCCACTTAATATCACCAACTCTCCAGTCCTCCCTTTCTGGAAAGTATCCAGGAGTACCATAAACGTTGCCAAGTCCTGAAGCTTCAACTCTTTATGATCTATTGAAATCAATTGTTACTACTCTGAGAGGTGAAAAGTCAAGCATAATATTCTCAGGTTTCAAGTCTCTATGAACATACCCTAAAGTGTGCAGCTCTTCTATGCCTTTGCAAGCATTTGTTAGAATAAGAGGTAGCTACTTTGGAACTCTTTAATCTTAAATGTAGTCTCTTAATGTCATTTAATATAGAGGGAGGCGAAAAGTAACATGATCTTGAGCAAGCAGTATTGCATCGAGCTTAAT
>ARYC01010483.1:0-14802 GCA_000711775.1 Oxytricha trifallax | reverse complement strand
TATTAAAACATAAATTTTAATAATTTTTCCTCAATATAAAATTTAGATATAAAAAAAATTAATGTAATTATCGTTTATAATTCAGATAGATAAAAGTAAAAAAAAATAAAATAATGTGTATAGATTTTAATTTTGCAACAGTTTAAGTAAATAATAGAGGCATTCGATTAAATTTTATTTGTCATTAAAATGTCTATAAATTATTCCCAAACTTTCGGAGTTAACAGCTCATTAGATGATTTTACTGTCCTTAATAAAATAGGTACTTTAATAATTTACACTGCTTATCATTAAAAATTAAATTTAAAATTCAGCAATAAAAATCTAAATAAATATCGGAGAGGGATCTTATTCGTCAGTGTATCACATAATCAGGAAGGAAGATTAAGTGCACTATGCTCTTAAAAAAGTTAATATGGGAAATTTAGGCGAAAAAGAAAAGGAAAATGCAATTAATAAGTCAGGATATTAGCATCTATTAAACATCCATGTGTGAGCTCTTATAAGGAAGCATTTATTGATGAAGCCAGTTAGAGTATATGGTAAGTCTTGATAGTGTATATATAAATATTATGATATAGTATCGTGATGGAATTGGCTGACGATGGGGATCTATATTAAAAAATTTAAAAGTTGGCGCAGAGTCAATCTTATTTTCAAGAAAATGATGTCTGGAAAATATTGATTCAAGTAATTACTTATTCTTTTATAAGAAACTAATAGGTTATATTTGGATTGAAAGCCTTACATGACCTCAATATTATGCATAGAGATATTAAGTCAGCTAATGTTTTTACAAACAAAGATGGGTCTTCAAAGTTGGGAGACATGAATGTATCCAAGGCCGCATCAAGAGAAGGTCTAAATTATACTTAAACTGGCACTCCATACTATGCAAGGTAAATTATGATTTCATTTTATTGTTGTAGTCCAGAAGTATGGAGAGACGAGACTTATAATTTTGTCAGTGATATTTGGTCTTTAGGTTGTGTTCTATATGAGGCATTAACTCTTAAGCCTCCTATTCAATCAACAGACATGGACGGGCTTTATAAGAAAGTTCTTTAGGGTCACTATTAGAAAATACCCATGCACTATTCAGCTGATTTGTCTATAATCCTAAAATAAATGCTCTAAGTAAAATCAGAGAATCAACCTAACTGTGAATAGTTAATTTAGATGCCCATCTTTATGAAAAAAGCGAAATTTTACTATCCTTAATTTGTTTAGAATTATGAGATGATGGACCAATCTATTTTGCTTAAAACAATTAAAATACCGAAATCCTTAATCTAATCAGAAGAGACTAATTTCTGGAATGATTTATCTTAAAGATTACCAAAGCCTAATTATGAAAGGGATTCTATAGGTGGCTAAACCGAGGATACTTATGACTTGCCATCGAATTGGTCACATCTATAAAACAAACAGACTGCAAGCAACTAAAAAAAAATGAATCGATTTCTAAGATTAACCTACCTCAGATTGATAGTTTTAAGTCCATTAAGGGCAAAGAAAGCTCACCAAATCTCCTCAGAAGGAAAAGAAACAATAAGAATAAAAGAAGTTTTGAAATTCACAATAGTAGCTTAATCAAAAATTAATCTATAGAGATGTATGGAATATCAGAGAATGAAGATGATGTCATAGAGCGAGACAATTCTCTTGACATAAAACATTTGAATTCCCAGTCAATGCTCTTAAATGAAATACCAAGTCATTCGAGAATAAACAATAACAATTATAGCATGATTGAGACGCCTATAGTTGCCAGCTAGTATGAATTGAATAGAGAAGACGATACTTATTCTTACCAAAGAGAAGTATAAAAGAGAATTTTGCTTGGAAAACCTATTAAGCACAACACAAATTCTTTGTAATCGAAAAAGAACACAATATCAATCAATAAGCCTTAACTTCAGTTGCCAGCTTAGAAATAGAATAATTCATTGATGTATGACGATTATATATAATCCTATAAGATTCCTTAATCAATTTTAACTCCTCTTTAAGACAACTAGTTGCTGCAAGTCCAAAAATAATCCTCAAATCTTTCTGTTAATGAAAGTGTTTAATCTAACAAAGAATCAGGTTTGCTGCCTCGAGTTAAGAATGAAAAAACTCGAAACATAAACGAATATTAAGACTCAGTGCCCACTACAACAAATAAGTATAGATACCAATCAGAGCTAAATAACGGTAGCATGTCAAATAACTACAAAAAATCAGTGCTTTTAAAGAATCATGCTTATTAGCATCTGTAACTATAAAATAACTCGGTGTCCTCTTCTTCTTAATTAGCCTCCCATTAATCTCACTCCAGCCTAGGAAAGTCTTCAAGAAGTATCTTGCTTAAAAATCAAATTGGAATAATAATAAAAAACGAAAATCCTAATTAAAATCCTTCAAAAATAAGCTCTAACTAATCCTATAGAATACAGTCAAATACTAGTAATTTATAAATTTTAGACAAACCCTAATTAATTCAACCAATGAAGCTGAATTTAAATTCTAATCACAATATCACATCAGACTTGTAATCAAACAAATCCTAGCAAATTTAAAATCCCAATTAGCTTAATAGAGAATTCAAAAGCAACCTGTATTAGAATATGCAGTAGTAACTTACTATGAATTTAAGTAAGAATTATTCAAAGGAAAATCATTAATAAAGTCAGATGGGAATTATTGGAGTCTCTGGCTAGTATAAAATCTCCCTTACGAATAAAACTAACACTCAAAAGTTAAGCTTTTATATAGTTTCTTTCAAAAATTTTATAAAACAATCTTTAATCTTAGAAGTAAAGTTATCATTCTCAACATCACAACAGCGCAGCTGGCTTGATTTAACTATAGCACAATCAATTAAATCAAGGACTTTAAGGCAGCTCAAACGTTTAAAAAATATCCTAGGTGGTGGTTTAGGAGCTATGAGTTTGCAAATATTTAGTAATAAATCTCCAATTAGTCTATGATATATCAATTATGATTATGAGTTGTTTTGAATAGAAGTATTATTTTGCTTTGCCTTATAATGAGTTACTTATTATCAGTTTATACTTTAATTTGAATCCAAAATATTAAAATAATGAAGGATATTTATTTTAAATACCATTTATTTACTACCAAATTTATTCAAAATTAACAATTAACTATACTCATTTAATTTGAAAAAAATCTAAATTTAACTATAAAACTAATAATGATAAGTGTTCTAGTAAGACTTCTTCATTTTAAACTTACTCACTACCTTAAATTTTTAAGTTATAAAAATCTAAAACTATGATATTGACTTTAATTTTAATATATAATTATTACCCACTTTTTTTAATGCTTTTTTTGATAATTATAATAATTTAAATTTAATATGAATAAAAATTCTTCTAATTTAAAAAGTAAGCAATCTAAAGCGCAAGTTTTACTTTTCAACTTAAATATGCAAACGCAATCTTTTACAGGGTAGGGAAATATTTAAAATAATGTGTATAGAGCAGTTTTAACTCAATATTTTACTGAAATAATAAATAATTTAATGTGCGAAATAGCATATAAATATTAAATAGTAACTCACTTATTACAAGTCCTACAAATCAAATTACTTAAGTTACTTCCCCACATATAGGCCAAAATAGTTCATAAAATTTATAATTAGAAGTTAAATTAAAATTGATTTCTAAAATTAAATGGATAGTTATAATTTTTTAAAGAATTTATGCCATATTATTATTCAAATTTTATAGTAACCGTTCTTAAACGTTCAATAACGCTATAAAGAAACTTAGTACACAAAAAGTAAGTTACCTTGATTAATTGAACTTAGGAAATGGGGCAAAAATTTACTCTAAAAAATAAAGTAGGAAATTTTAATATGACTTATAGATTTTATAGAGCTGTGCGAAGTAAAATTTACCACCATTTTTTTAGCTTCTTTTAAAATATTTTTTTCCAGAAATAGTATCTTGTTTTTCTTGAGAAAAAATAATATTTTGCGTTTCTATTCAAAGAATCAAGTAAACTGAGATCTTTAAATTTATTTCAATTACTAATCTTTAAATAAACTCCTTAAGAATTTAATTAATATACACAAAACAGCTCAAGGCAAAATTCTAAAAATAAGCCAACCTCTCAATTGTATCAGAATATGATAAATACCTAGAAAACCTTCAAGAACAAGCTTAATGAGCAAATGGAGAAGATTCTAAGCATTGATAACATTGAAAATCAAAAGTTAATAAATTATATATATTTTTTTAATCATATTTTGAAATTCTTAGTGGTAATTTCGTTTTTTATAGCTGTTTTAAGGGTGATTAAACTTAAAATGTTACTCTAAAATTTTTGAGATATTTTATATTATGATATTTCTAAATCAAAGCATGAACGCTCACCCTTCATTCATAAGGATAAATATCCAAGATGATAGGAACATATACAGCTAGTAGTAGGGATTGCAAACTATGAAACATGCGCATCAGCAGCAACATTAAATGAAGTTTACACCTAAAAATAATGCCAGAGATAGCAGGAAAACTGTAAATGCCTATGGGCCACCCCAAATTAATATGAATGCAAGTATCACTAATTCTTATTATATAAACATTGATAAAAATAATGATAAATGAATTTAAAATGCTTAAATCATGAAATTAAATAAATCATAAATCACACAAAGACAATCAGGCACAGTATTTAATGCAAATTCCATACTGACAGTAGATAAGGAATCAGCACAAAACAAAATATATTGCATAAATGAAATTAATAGAAATCAGAGCAATAAAAACGGAGATAAGAACAGAAAAAGTAATATAAAGGCCATATTCGAAATAATTGCACTTTAAAGATTAAATTTTTGCTAACTTTTAATTCTTAAATCAAACTTAAACTAGTTTTCTGATAAACAATTACTTATTAATTTGATAGAAAAAGACTTAAAGGGGTTTTGGGGTTATTAAATAGCAATAGTACAAGCAGAACAAAGTTAAAACCTAAAGTGCACATCTCAACTCAATAACTAGGAATGACTAGCCCGAAAAGCCCAATATAAATCGAAAAAGGCATGAATAACTAGACTGTGAATATTTCTTAATTTTTGTCGCACTCCACTACTTTTGATAGAACTATTGGGATAGGATCGACGACAACCACTTATGGTACCACTGGTATATAGAATAGCAAGGAATTTAATTTTGCTTCAAAAAATACGAAAAAGTAAAAAAAATACTTTACTATTATAAATATAAGTAGAAGACTATATAAAGTAATTCTCCTGGTATTATTATAAACAGTATCTATTTAAAGAAACATAATTTAATTGAAATACTTTAAAAATCTAATTGTATTGATATTTTTCGATCGGCTATGCTCTCCATTTTTGTGAAATATTTATGACCATTAATTTTCTTAAAGTTTATCTTTTTACTATGACTTAAATTTCATAGGTGATTTATATAATATATTTTAAAAAATATACAATTTTAGTGATATTAATTTGTAGTATAAAAATTGTCATCCTATGCTTAATATTGAATGTTTTATTTGCAAAAACACTTATAAATGTTTTTTATCTTATTATATTCATTTAAGGAATACAAACATAGGATAAGTATAAACTAAATCGAATAACCATGTTAGCCTGCTAAAAAATATATAATTATAAAATATTTATTGAATAATCTTAAACAGATACTATCACATGAAAAAATAAATATTTAATAAAAATATTATAAATTATCGTGATTTATTTTGATTTAAAGTCCAATCATGAACAACCAAAACGTGAAGATAATTCATAGCTCTAAAACCACATAAAAATAGATTAAATAGAATAAAAATGTTAATGTCATTCATAATGATAAGTCTATAGTTAATTGTATCAATTATTATTTACAAATAATTTGTAAATTTAAATTAAAGCTTTAAAATTAATTAATTTTGGAAGCAGAAAATCATCATATAGACTCAAAGTCTGAATAATTAACTATTTAATGATACTTTTTAATGTAAATTTTATCATTTTTTACCCTAATTTAATATAAAAAATAAATTAAATACTTCAAGGTCATCAGTAAAATTGAAATCATTATTAAATAGCAATTAACCTAAAAATAAAAAAGAAAAAGTAAATCCAATTTGCAAATTATCTGTATCTGAAATTGCTTCTGGGTTCAATACAGTCAACAGCTTTTCATATGATATATTTTACATTAATTATAAGCAAATTTTAGAATATTATTATTAAAATACAGCATGCGTACTAGTTTAGTAAAAAAGCAGCCGATTTCTTTTTCATAAGCGAATAGCTCTTAAGTCACTAGGGGAAATACTAATGATTAAAAGCCATCATCTAAAATCTATGTATATACTATCATTAATAAATAATCCATCTAATCTAGAATGAAATTTCAATGGGTATATATATATATATTAAGATACAAAGTATAAATTTAAGCACTTACTGGAAATTCAGAGTAAAACAAGCAATCCGTGAATATGAGTATGACTCTTAAGAATATTTCACAGTATTTAAAGGTCAATTTATCACACAGTTACACTTAAGATCACTTAGATCAGAGCAGCCTAGGTGTCTAACCAGTCAGTTGCAGGCTTGATTTTTACTAATAAATTGAATTTCCCTATAAATAAATTGTTAAAACTACAAGGAGTATCTAAGAATCATACATACAATTTGTATATAAATGATAAAGATTAGATATCAAAGATATATACTAATGAAATGTCCGACCACTCAAGAGACAATTCACAACTCAAAATTTAATTGCTGACTAGGGAGGAATAAGATCAATAAATATTAGGGAATTTATAGAATAGTCACAGGGATGAAGATTTATTAGAAAGTCTTATCAGAAATGAATATTCCAATAATGATAATTAGAAATTAAAATGTAGAAATGTGTGTAATTATAAACATTTTCTTCTTTTTTTATTAAAAACTGTCATTATTTTCTAATTTAAAATGAAAACCCATCTTAATAAGCTCCAAAAGAGTTTCAAGCTCATTAATCCCCGAATGTATCAAGAATCAACATGATTGTAGAGATGAGTTAAAGCCAAGTCTATGATGATTCGCAGTTGCTCTAAGAGTCAAATTCATCTTATGATAGACTTATTTAGGTTATTTTTTAATAGTGTATAATATCTAAGAGAAAATCAAATTAATTATGATATATTTATTCATCTGAATCATCGTCTCCTTAGTCGATTAATGATAGAGGAAGTGAGCTAGGATCTGACTACTAAACTTGGACTGCCAGCAAATCTGCAAATAATTTATCATTAATATTGTACATTTATAAAAATTACAGATAATCTAGAATAGTCAAGGAACACGATACTTTGTTATAGCTATCAAGTTCCAGTCCAATATAAAAGCAGAAACTTTTACATAATACATATTAATTACAGTCTTTAGATAGCAGAGGTCGTAGGAAGAGAGCTGATCGAATAAAAGTGAGCGATTTCGATAAAATAGATCAGCCTTAATTTTATAAAATTATGTTAAATTAATAATAGACTAAGAAATGAGAAGTTCAATTGGTTAGAAATTTCAAAACAATAAATAGTAACATAAACAGTTATTCCCTCAATACTAAAAATCTCACACTTCTTAAACTATTCATAATGACACTGCCGTTAAGAGTTTCAACCTCCCATACCCCTTGAAGCAATCATAGCCAGAAAAAAATGCCCAAAAATTATAAAAATCTCAAACATCCCAAGCTCCTAAAATTTCCAGATTAGATTATGTGTGCTAGAAAATGCCTGAACATTTAATGCAAAGTATATTGTCATAGCAAACTAGTATTTGTGACCAGGACTCCAATAATAATTAGAGTGCCCATACTTATAGTTAGGAATTAGTATAAAATCTTTGTACTGATTTTAAAATTAATCTATCTAAGTTTATTTAGAGGTAGATTTTGATCTAGCAAAAGATATAGTGCACAGCACCTCACAAATGATTCATACATACTGCTATGATGATTAAGGAGAGCCAATAATCTAACTAATTTAATGCCAGCTAAACTTTAGCCTCTCAAAATTAAGACTTTATCTTATAATCCCTAAAATTTCTCCAGTTTATATAAAGTTTTTAAGTTTATCTCCAGAAACCTTTGCTACAGATTCACTAACGAAATCCCTTTACTTAAACTTTCAAAATGATGACCATAACTTGAACTTCAATTCCAACTCAAATCTAAAGAGCAAAATTTCCTTCAAAATGAACCCACTGGAATTCAATAAAACAATGAGCTCTTTGATAGAGTAGATGAGTTCAGTCCATCTGAGAACTTGAGGTATTTATTATTAAAATTTTGTAAGGGTTTTATTTTAATTAATTGAGGAACAGGATTACTTTGCCTGCAGAGAAATCTCCACATCATCACTATAACAATGACTATGTTAACTCTTTTAGCAGAAGCCCAAGTCAAATGGGAAATAATTATGAAGCAGGATATTTTAATAGTACATTATCAAATGGGCAAAACAAGAATAAGTGATTATATAGTTTTATATAGGTATTTTTGTTTGAAATCTATAAATTGGAATAGGGGGTAATATTATAATAAGTTAACTTATTATTTTAAATGGGAAATATTTGCATTTATATCATCCAAATAAAATGTTCCCCATAAGGATAAACAGATGGACTATCTGAAGTTACCTTACATGATGAAGCACAAAAAGTCAAGCTAGTTTAAATTACTACACAGCTGGTCTTCATAAAGACGCTAGGACTGCAGGTTTACACGGCCAATATAAATACTCTTAATTCAGAAGCAAGACCAACACTCTGTGTTTTATTCATTAATAAAACATAAACTACAACAACCAATTAAAAATTGTGCCTTTTATAAATGCTTAACACTCGAGATTTACAATTGAAGAGAAGAAGCTTACAGAGTCCAAAAACCATTAGTTTGATTCTTTTGTCTCAGGAAACACGAACAGCAATTAATTGAATGACAATAGAGCCTATGGGCAGACTTCTACAAGCCAATTTTTCGCTAATTAATTTGGATTATTCGGCAACACTCTTAAACACTTTTTAATATCCAATTTTACC
This sequence comes from Oxytricha trifallax, assembly GCA_000711775.1. Lineage (NCBI taxonomy): Eukaryota > Ciliophora > Spirotrichea > Sporadotrichida > Oxytrichidae > Oxytricha > Oxytricha trifallax. The sequence goes on along the minus strand of ARYC01010483.1, from coordinate 5,714 downwards.
TAATTACTTATGTTAATAAATGATGCTTTAGAATTAGCTCCCATTTCTTATAGTTAGTAATTAATACACTCATACATTCTTTGATTTTTATTGTTAATAAAACATGATAATGCCAGCAAGCAGAACAATGATTTTAACAACCAAAATATGAAAGATTGGGAGAAGGAAGCGCACAAATATTTTGATTAATCCAAGAAAAAAGATACTTAGATTATGGGATTGAAAGAGGAAAATCTCAAGCTTAAAACTATGCTTAATTATCTTCTCCAGAGCAAATTGAGTAAAGAGCTGTGAGGTTAAATCATGCGCATAAAAATGAGATGAGTATGTTTCATTACTGTAAAAAAAGAATATTAAATTACCGTTTCAATATAAAAAATGAGCAAATTTTCAATTTAATTAACTGCAATAAAAATTATTTAATAGGATAGAAAATATTTAATTACTATATACTTAACGAAATTATAAGTAATTTATCCTGCAAAATATTATAATATATTCAATTATTAAGATTAAACTGTTTATAAATTTAACTATTAATCTTTTTAAGTATTAATTATATTATTACTATGTCTCCCTCCCATAATTTTCTATAAATATTTCTAATAAATGAGATAAATATCGATTGCTATTGGTAATAATCTTTATAAAATCAGATCATTAATTTATAATTATAAATATATTTAATTGTTTTAAGTATCTAAACTACTCACTTTGAACCAAAATATCTTTGAATTGAAAAATGCATTTGAACAACTTACAGACCCAGAATATTTTCACACCAGTATCTAATATCCCACTTAATCATTAAAGTAAGTAACTCTCTTATTTACTTTAGACGATATTCATTATTCTAACTCTATATTGAGTCAAGTTAAGGAGTTCTTGATACTTCTATTAATAAACTCTCATAAAATTTTTTAATTTTAAATTGTGGAATTTTTATCATAATTGTGAATATAGATATGTTCTAGCAGCAGCCAATGAGGGTAAATGGTGCTGGTGGTCGACTTCCTCCATTAATCAATCCAATAGAACACTAGTTGTAGGATTAAAATGAAATCAACTAGGATGACGCCTGGACTGTCATAATATCCTATTTCAAGCAACATGGTCTAGTTTCACAGTCATATCATTTATTATATGGATTAATATGTATCTTGTATTTGTTTTTAAAGTAACTTCACAGCAAATATCGTCATTCGATAGATTCGTCAACTTCAGTTTGCAATAGATCATTTCAGAAAACGGATAGCTTCAAATTCCATACACCTAGAGATTAAATTAAAATCAACTAATAAAGGGTCTCTTTGAGCATTAATTTTCCATTAATATAAAAATAATCTAATTAAAGACAGTATTTTAATAATAATCAAGAAAGATGTTGAATTTTGCTTCAAGAAGATTGAGGGTTAAAAGAAAATTTACAATTCAAATTCCAAAGCTAAATCCATTATTATAAATATAATTATTTGTTAAATGTATATTTTAATCTTTATAAATAATTTTTTAGAATATAAATAGGATTATTATTATTGTACAAATATATTTGAATTTGGAAAATTAATTTTAATTAAAAATAATATAAATCAAAATCTTGGCAGTTAAAGTTGGCCAATTTAAACGATTTTGGACTTGTTCGATAGAGAATTCAAAATTAGCTGGACTTTATTATTGGCGGTACTATTTTATCTCATCCCTAGAGCGAGATAACTCGACTTTAATGTGAGGGTATAATTTAATGAATTTAGAGGAGTTTAATTAAAGTCGAGTTATCTCGCTCTAGGGATGCGATAAAATAGTACCGCCAATAATAAAGTCCAGCTAATTTTGAATTCTCTATCGAATGAGCCCAAGATCGTTTAAATTGGCCAACTTTAACTGCCAAGATTTTGATTTATATTATTTTTAATTAAAATTAATTTTCCAAATTCAAATGTATTTGTACAATAGTAATCTAAAGAGACTATAGAAAAATAGAAACTTTAAAAAACTTATAAATTCCTAAAATCTTGTCCCATTTTCAAACATTAAACCTCCAAAAATTTAACTAAATTAGCTGTTATTTTTGTTGAATAACAAATTACAAAAGGAAAATTTATTTATTAAGAGATAGACGAGGTGGATTTTATTTAATATAAAATGGAGAATTTTAAATTCAAAAACTAATCAATACTTCAAATTAATAAGTGTTTAAGTCTAAGTTTCAATTAATTTTTTAATTATATTTATTCGTCTATACCCATGTTAATTAATTTTTAATTTTATAATTAGTATAATTCATAATAAGTTGAGATCAGGATATAAGTCAGAAGGAGAAAATTGCGCTATTCCAATATTTGGAGACTTAGACTTAAAGAAAAGAAAAAATAGGAAAAATCCACAAAACCAAAAAAATATCAATCTGCCGTAGAATTTAATTTTTAAGAGGAAGATTTTTAATTAAAAAACCATAGAACATCATTAATATAATAATAATATGATACCATTGAGGTCTCTGGGGACCCCTGATCAATAATATGTTAATATATATATAAAGGTCAAGCCCTTTTAAATTATGTGTTCATATGCTTGAACAACTGTCGTCTCCTGTCTGTTTCATCTTTCAATAGCGTCATAGGTGGAGAGGGAAAGGCTGAAGCTATGTCAATAAACCAGATTCTCTATTGCTGTCTAGATTAGATGTCTTAGATTAGCTATGCCGTGTTTTGTCCCATTTATGCTTTCGGTCTGAATCCTATTTGACTTTCATCTATAGTGCTCCATAAATGGTTGTAGAATAGTCTCATCCATGTTGATTCTAGTAGTTTTCTTGCCGCAGATGACATTGCTATAGGTCTAGTCTTTTGAATGACTGGTGTAGTGCTATCTGTTTTTATAGCAACATTAGATTTGCATCATTTATCCAAGATGGTGGTTTTGCCTTAAGATTTATCCAGTCTTCTATGAATGATATTAGTGGTAAAGCATTGAATTTCTTTCCAAGAAATCTATCACTGAGGTTGTCAAGGCCTAAGGCTTTATCATTAGGGATGTTTCTAAGTGAATTTGTGAGAAGTTTATGTCTTCTAGTGTATCTGTAGAATGCTTTACCCATTTGAATTAGTCCACCTTATCTTTTAGTGGTTTTTTGGGTAGTGAATCGTAGAAACATCTTGCGTTCTATAGCTCTAGGAATTATTTGACCTTTGTTTTGGATTGTTGTATATCCATGTCTTGAAGTTAGTTTCCTATCTTTGCAGGTTTCATACCTATAACTTTTTTCAATGAATTTGGTTGGTTCTTTTGCATTGCCCTTCATCCATAGGTCTTTTAATATCTGAGTATTATCATTCAAAGAATTTAAAGTATGAATTTTTAGACTTTTATTTGGGGTTTAATTTATCTGTTGTTATACCAGTCTTATTCAAATTACAAATATAACTCAGCTATTTGTTTTGTTAAGTACAATGTTAAGGGGGTCACTTATTAGAAATTGAAACTTTTTTAAATCTCAAAATTATCTGATGGGGAAGGAAAAATGTGCGAACTGGTATAACTGAGTGAGCTCGATTCAATGACGTCAATTGCATTTTATGACGTCACGCCAATTCTAGTTACTAAATATTAATAGGTGTTTTAGAAATTTTTAGCCACGTAATTAAGGTCGCCAGCAATTATGAATTTAGGGTCTTTGAGCTCTTCTCAATCTCCTCAATAAAAGAATTTTTGTATTTTATAAACTATTATGAGATATATAGATTTGAGATTTTAATTTCAATGTCTATTAAATTTAAGTCTAGTGATAGGGGAAGTGATTCAAGGAACTCTACTCTGCCAATGGTTGACTTGACGAGTGTAATGGTTCGATGTTGACCGTCGGAGATTTTGGTCTCCGATGCATAAAGATTGTTGCCTGGGAAGTAAACCTTAGTATTTCTAGCTTCTTGCAGGCAAACTATATGGGGTTAATGTCTTTAGATCATCTTAAGTAAGAAACTAATGGACTCGACTGATGATCCTCCCATATTCCACGATATGACTCCTAGTCCGTTTATATTTCCGGTAATCATATGTGGTGTTCTATTAAATTACTTTTAACTAAATAATAATATAGAACATCAATAATTACATCTATAGTAAAATTATTAAGAAAATAATGAATTAGCCTTTGGTAATAGAAGTCAATCACTAGACTAAAAATCAATTAGTAATTAATAGATATTTAATTAAAATACAAAATCTCATAAAATTCAATTTGATCCGTTAAAGAAGGCTCTTGAAGACAAAGAAATGCAGCTTATTAATTATAATACTACTCCTGATGAAATAATTAAGTTAAAAATAAACCCAGATATTTAGTCATTTTAATGCAGTTTCTTTTTAATATTTATCTCTATAAGCTACATTAATACTCTTTAATAACAGATAAATAAGCATGTTTTTTGTTTTTTTTAAATCTAAAAATAATGCTATAAAGTACATAATAAACACGAATTTATAAAACCCCAAGAGTAATTTTTTGAGCAATCGTGAGTATGAAAAATTAATAAATGAACTCTAATAAATTTAATAACTGAAAAAAGTGAAACCCCATTAGGGGAATTGCAAAAGTGGGTGGAAAGTGAAATTAAAAAGTGATTTATAAACCCTTAATTTAAACTATTAAACGATTAAATATTTTTAATTACAAAACATGGCAGACTTTGTTGCTGTCGACTCTTTCAGCTAACATTGAGCTAGTGGGTCGACCTTAAGGTCATTTTGTAGCCCTTCGAAATCTAGGGGGAATTTGGGCGCTCGGGGCACACAGCACACGCCCTGGCGAAGTTGCGCGCTGCGATGATAGGAAGCATTATCCATTACCAGGATGGAGTGGGCCCTCCAGTCTTTGTCTTGCACATCCAAATGCTAAATGAGGTCTACCATGAAGACCAAGAAGGTGTGGGAGTTAGTGTAACCCACACTCACATTGAAGATGAAGATACCCCGATTGGAGGCAGCCGCGGTTATACAGAGGCGGCTGATGCGTTTCTGCGAAGACTGGACATTTTGGCTGCCCTTGGCCATCCAGGAATAACTGCGATTATCAGTGTTCTGGATGATGGTCTCGTCGATGTTGTATATCGTGAAACCCGAGCACGAGGCCTGAATAAAGTAAGCAGCGGCGATCAAGCGCTGGAGCCGCGACTTCAAGTTATTGTGGTTGGGAGTGAGATGGGAGATCTTGTGGTAGCTCATGTGCAACTCGTGCCTCAGGAAGCTGCTGATGCGATAGGGGGAAATGCGCACTCCCAGCCGCTGCTGCAAGCTCTGCAAGATGCCTCTCGTGGTGATGACCCCTTTGCTCTCCTAAATGTGCGCAATCATTGAGTCAGCCTCTTCAGCTGTGAGCAGCGTATTCTTTCGACCCCGCTTTGCAGGTAACAGCTTACCATCGGAGTGAGCGGCATCCTGGAGTAGCCTCCTGACATGATAGCGACTGGTGCCCCCGAGAGTGGCTATAGAGGGCAGGCTGAGGCCTTGGCAGGAATAGAACTCGGCCAGTACCATTTTGCGACCCCCATTCCTTGGGGAGGTCAAGAGCCTTCAAATGACGAATCAGACTCCTACCATGAAGAGGCTATCAAGATGGGGTTATATGAGGAGCAGCTAATTACTCCTACCAGATCTCACTAGCGACGCTTTCCTAAAGGGGTTCTTGTTGAAATGTAGCCTCCTTAGGAGGAGCGCTA